>JAQPPZ010000556.1:0-34948 GCA_028583015.1 Wollemia nobilis
CGTAATGGGTAAATATGGAAAAGGATGTGAAAACTTAGTTGCAGGAGGAGTAGAAGCAGATTTTCCAGGTTCCCGAGAGCGTACCTCCAGATTAAGTGCATTAATAGCTCAGAGGGTCGGGGTCTCTATAAAAACCCACGAATTGTAATGAAAAAGGGGGGGAACTTTTACTAGAGAATTGCTGTATCTTGATTTCTAAAATAGATATTGAAGACTTTAAGCTCCATTTCTCTCATGAATGTTATCTTCTGTGTCGATTTCTGTTATTCTTTTTCTTCATTTTCATACTGTAATTCTGCGTTCTGGATTTAGGTGTGTAATGAGGGATTGAACCTTGGAATCATTCAGAGGGTTATGTAAGAGATTTAATATTGCGTTAAATGCTTTTTATGCTGCCTGTGGATAGTGGTTTCTGTCAAGTTCTTGTGTTTCCTAATTGCTGTAATTCTGAATTCTGGATTTAGGCATAGGAAGATACTTGAACCCTAGAACTCTTCGAGAGGATACATAGGGGAGATAGCGCAGTGTTTATTTTAGTTTCGTTCTTCATATTTATTGCTGCTGTTTCAAGGTATTTGTTGATAATCGTGATGCTAGTTCTTTCCCACCAAAATCGTTCTCACTTCTTACCCTATCCCCTTTTATTTCTTTCCTGCACTCTTATCTTAAAAATACTGAGTAGTTTAGTTCAGGAGCCGACCTTTCTCCGGAGATTGGCACGGAGGGCATCTCTTCCCTCCAGCCTTTCAATGTTGGCCCAGGTCTAGGGCGCGTATACATTGCAAAATCCTTTCCTGTGGCAGATTTGTGGCCAACAGTACCTTGTGGGAGGTCTTCTTTACCTTACATGCGACTTGATATTGCATTTGTTGTCAGCTACTATTCTAGGTACATGTAGGTACCTCGGGAGTCATTGGACTTCTGCCAAGAGGATTCTTAGATACATCAGAGGTACATATTAGATGGGTATTCACTATATAGTTGGTGCACCTTTGATCTTGTCAGGATCCTCAGTTGTAGATTGGGCTGGTGATTTGGATTAGCGGCGCTCCACTATAGGTTTTGTCTTCTACTTTGGTTGCAGCCTTGTTTCTTCATGCTCTAAATGATAGTCCACTATTTTCTAGTCTTCCAGAAAAGCTGAATATTGTGCTGCCAATAAGGCAGCAAAGCACCTTTGATTTGTGACAATCATCGCACCATTCAGCTTGTCCATAATCCAATGTCTCATCAGTGGACCAAGCACATCGTGATTTGGATGCACTATTTGCGATGGCTTTATGCTCGTGGGATGCTTGATCCAATTTTTGTATCAACAAAGTAGGCAACAAATATCTTGATCGAGGTCATGCCTGAGGTTCCTTTTGTGTGTGTGTCGGAGCTACTTGGTGTAGGAGAGTGTACCATAAGGGGGGATGACTAATAAGAGTCTCTCCGTGTCCCTTGCTCAATTTAATGGGGGAAGTAGAAATATGTGGTGGTTAAGCTTGTCTTGAGGTCATAACTGACTTTATATTATACTCTTTGTATATGCCCTTGTACACCTTGTATAGGTGAATATTTTGTAATATTTTATTAGCCTAAAGGTCAGTTCCTTAACATTGTCCTAAAGGTATCTTGTAAGTGGGTATAAATACCATTAGTTTTTAACCCTGCCAATGGTAGATGAATGCCTTGTTTACAAGAGACAGGGAGTGTTGGAATAATCAATGATATATATGTTTGTATATCAGTGAAGTTATTGAGATAGATTTTGCAAGATAGAGAACCCTTCCAGTGGTAGACCAATGCTTTGTTTATAAGAGACAAGGATTCAAGTCATGCCATTTCACCGAGGATTTCTAAGGTGGGCATGAAAAACTGTATCTTGTATGAGTGAAGTTTCTAGTTCCTTGTTAGAAAAAACATACCTTCAAATAAAAAATAAAAGAAAAATTTGCAATATAGGAATATAAGGAGTCAATAATTACAGTCGAAATGCTGTAGGAAATAGATGATTGAGAGACATTTGGTGCACTCCATTTGGCTTTTTGTTGCTTGTAATAGAGAGGCTCTCACTCTTTGCTTTTTTGTGCTTATTCTTTTTATTTTTCCATAGCTTTGTATATAATTTTTGCTAGTTAAAAACTAACATGATATGCCACAACAGGGCTATTTCTTACATTGAATTCACCATAAACTTGCCGAGAGCAATTTTAGTGGATAATATTCTTCTTTGTGCAATGACAAAACTGTTTTATTTATTTTTTTGTGTGTTTGTTTTAAATTGTTGGCTATATGGGATTGAAACGAGACCCACCTGTATTACAAAATGACCTTGTTATCATGGTATTTCAACTAACCACATAGTGGTATTATAAGTGGCAATTATGCATATGTTGCTTGGCAATAATAATACTTTGAAAATGAAGATTTTTCTTATTCTATAGAATAATTTGTTTGTCTTTATCAAATGGCATGAGCTCAACTGTTTAAATTTCTCGACTTTCATGGAGGAGACCCAGGTTCAAACTTTGCCAAACCATACATGCATAATTGCCAAGCTGTTGAAATATCACTATGTGGTCATGATGTAATATGGGTGGGGTCATTTGAATCCCAAATAACCAATTAAAAAGAAATTGTTGGTCTTTGAGAATTTACCCCAAAAATTATATAAAATTTAACAGATCTTATGAGAATTGGATAATATTTAAAATTATTTCTGTACTTAATAAGTAGAGAATTCAGTACTAGCAAATCACTAAGATCTATGAACTTAAAAAAAGAAAATTCCTTAAAAAAAAAATTCCAGAAACTTGAACTGGCTGGGACTGGTTATAGGTGGAATATGATTGCCAGATACAGAAATGTATTTTGTAAATAGATAAGCAGTCACAGACCTAGTGATATGGTCCGTGACATGATTTGGCTTCATGAAAATTACTAACAGAACTTACTACTTCAGCGTATGTTTTTGTTAGATTAATTGTACCACACTTATTTCTGTTTTGGAACAGTTATTGCAGAAGATTGTTAGGACAAACGTTTATGATCTTTGTGCTAAATACTTCAAAATGCTTTACAAAAACCTATGGTAAATAATATGAAGAATTTATATGCAAACTATTGTGCTGCTTTGCCATTTTGTCTAATATGATTATTACTTATATGTTTATGTTGCTGTCTTGTTCTTCTGTTGGTTAAATCTGACTGTCTTGTTTGCAAACCTTTTGCAGAGCTATGGGAGAAAGGATCACACATGCAGATTCGATTCATTTTGATATTTTGCAAGCCAACATTTTAGTTTGTTCTCAAGTGACAAGCTTAGACACATATAAATAAAACATTTTCTAGTTTCAGTTTGCACTTTAATGACCATAATTTAATCACCCAGTGGTTGCAATAAATTCAAAATCTATCATGATACTGTTCACAATTCTAGATGCTTTAGCTTGTCAAAATATTTCACCGTTATGTGCTTTCTGGTTGATATGAGAGTAAGAATATTTTGTGCATTTAGCATTTAAGGATTATAACGATGTATTGGAAGTGGCTTAGAACAATACTGGGTTGAATGTTGGAAGATTGGATTCCTATCCATCTGGCTTTCTCATTTATGGTGTGCTCTCTTTGCTTAAGCATAGTATTCCAATTTTTTTTCATGCATCCATTGTGATATAGTGTGGTGTGCAAGTAAGATTCCAAAGAACTGAATATGTTTAATTTATTTAATAATTTAGTGAGAGTTAGGATAAGTAGATATTTCAATTGAGTACCTTAAATGCTACTCAGATTGCGTAACCCATTTTCTGCAAATGATCAGTGACATTTTGGGGATAATTTAGCGAGAGTTAGGATTTGTAGATATTTCAATTGAATATCTTAAATATTACTCATATTGATTAACCCATTTCTGCAAATAATGAATGACATTTTGGGGTGTAATTTGGATGTCTGCTTCTAAGCTTCTGTTAAAAGTCGTCTGTCTTGTCTATTATTATTCTTCCAAACTTAGTCAGGGGTTATTGGTTTCTGTTTCGTACTAGTTCTAAAATTATGAAATATTTGTGGCAGAAGTCAATACTAACTGGATATCTCTTCTGCTGAAGAAATGAAATGTGTGTTTTCTCTCCATGTTTTAAAAAAATTGTGCACGTGTTTGTAAATATGTATTTGAATTGTTTTAAGCCCAATTAAACTTTATATGATCTTAATATTTTGTGCAAAGAATTAGAGTAATGTGCTTGTTAGCTCTTCATTAAATTGTGAACAGTATAAATCACTCAGTTTCATGTTAGTTTGCATTATGATTTTGTAATTAAATGAGGGTAGGCAAAATATGTTTATTACATCCAGCGAAATTGGTGCAAGAGTAGCTGAATGGAAATGACCATAATATAGTCCCATGTGTTTGGGATAAATTATGACATTTCCATGTAGCTGAACTAGGCACATGTATAGCTTGTAGCTGAACTAGGGACAAGTATAGAGGCACCCATTTATCCATGAATTATACCATAAAGAGGGGTGTTATTTATGGTTTGTTAAGGAGTGTTATTTATGCTTTCTTGAAGCAGCAACAGTGCGAAGGAATGATTCAAGCATGATACAATAGCTTTGTGTTCGGTTTGTTATAGAAGGCACATCAAGGAATGCTCATCAGAGAAAAACTTGAGAAGGAGAATTATCATTGTATTGACATGAATTAATATTGTACTAAAATCTTGCTAATTAAACTATATGCATGCTTAAGCAATCGATTTGGCTTCTATGCTTGATTCTCATGTTACAATGTAGCATACTTTCAGTGGCCGCAAATAATGCTTCATCTTATGCTTGGGAAGATGTTGCAAAGCATTCTTTGTGGCTCTAAATAATGACTACTTAATTTAAGTATATACTCTAAATATTTATTTCTAAATGGTCATTAACTGGTTCCATATTGAAAAGTCTTCTAGATGTTGACATGTAGCCCTGAGAAGCCTGACTGTGTGCCCCATGAGTTGATTTATCCATGTAGTATCACATTTATACCACTTTGCACCTGATATCAAGAAAGCAAACATAGTAATCAGATTTCGATCAACTGTAAAAATAAAAAGTCATGCATCACCTTCTGCATTGATAACAGTGTTGCGATTATTATCATAAACTCAAATTAAAATTTAAAGAATATTCCAATTTTCAACACACTAATATCTGTATTTAACCCAATTATGTGAACTGCTTGCCCGTAAAGGAACCATGTGGCTTATAAGGAGTCCTATCTCCAGAAAAAGAGGCATACAAAATGTCATCCATATGAGAACTAATGCAGGCATTGACATTCTTCCGACAATGGCTCAACAAATAATTCCTGAGGGGGAGCGTGCAGAAGTGTCTACAACACACAATTCATGAAGCAGGTACTGCCTAACTTATTTAGTCTCTGCAGGCCCCAAGGCCTCGTTATTCCTGCTTTCAAACTGTAGTCTTGTTTCTTTTTGTCTGAGAAGACTCTTAGGGTGGAGCCTGGCGAGAAGACTCTTAAGGGTGGAGCCTGGCACCCAAAGGTTACATTCAACAATTTTCCTCCTCTTCTTGTTTCAAACCGCTGCTTACAATATCTTTATCAGTATCCATATGCTTTCCCTTATGCAAAGCAACATTGTCATCTCTTGTGTTCTTGGCAAAACAGAGAACATGCATATCAAAGTCGGTATCATAGATCTGGTTATTCCTTTTAGTGCAGTAAAGCTCGTTTCTGTCCAAATCCACTGCAATAATGTGGCCTAGTTTCTTGTGGGGATGGAGATGGGCATCGCAGTTAGGTATTTGTGTTGGGTATGTTTTGAAACTAAATCTGTCGGGAGAGCAACTTGACTGCAATACACATCCTCTAAAGCCACACAGGCCACTCTTAGATCTGGAATTCACTAAATGCCAGCATAAGATTTACCTTGCCATGGCCCCTTGTTTGGGTTTTTGGTTAAGGACTTGTATCTGCAAGGTTATGAGTTCGATTCCTCTATATTTGACTGTTGGTCCTCACATAAGTTTGGTCTTTAGGGAAAAGGACCCAGTCCTTGAACAGAGAACCGGTACTTGTTATTGTAATTAACGCATTGAAGATTGGTTTCTGAACTTTTCTAAATAGATAATTGGACATGAAAACTCCAGTATCTTCTACAAGGAATGTTATTCATGAATTGTTATTTTTTTAATATGTATAGTATGTGCTTCAAAGAGTTTCAAAACTAACTTATCTTGCAGGTAAATTTTGAAGTCATAACATGATGCCCAGAGGAGTTATTCAACTTAATATAAAAAGATGCACAAGTATTTGAGGCTTTATAACTATCAAGAGAAGGTTCTAACATATTTTTCACATGTAAGCCAAAAAGAACCTCTTGAAAAACCAATGCAAAAATGCATCAAAGACAATTCAATGAAAATGAAACTAAATATATTAACATTATAACATATTAAGCATATTTCCTATAAATTCCCATGACTCCAAACACCACATTATGGAGTATGGTGCATAATCATCCAGTTTTACTATCTATTATTAAATGATATTAGGTTAATTTATTATATTTTTCAATTCTTAAAGAAAAAATTTAAGTTTGAATCTTGTTAAACCATTTATGTATATTTATTAAACTGTTAAAATACTATTATATAATCATTGATGTAATATGGATGAAACTGATTCTAATCTCATAAAACCAATTTATAAATAACCGGCAGATCTGTTTATCTATACAATTTTTATTTAAATGGCCAACGATTACAATATTTAGTTTTCTGCAAAGTCGCATTAATGGACTTCTTACAGTTGGTAACATGATATAATGCCACAGACACACCTATCCCTCACTTGAGAATGTGATTGGAATTGATTTTGCATGTATGTTTTTCGAAAATATATCCTTCATTTTAGGCAAATAGAATTCGTACTTGTTTGGAACTAACATTAAACATTCTTTGCATGGACAAGATGGAAGGTGATAACACAAAAGCACAATATTGCAAATAGTTTGCGAGGTTGAAACGTGGAAAAGGGCTTAACTGGTGCTTTAAAATGTGAACATTTGGAGACCACCATCAAGTCACAACATCAAAATTCTTTTCTTAAATAAGAAGTCCGGGATTTATTACATAAAATTGGCTGTTTAATATTCAGAAGACACTCATCGTGCGTTGCTAGAAATTTATTAAGAAAACACAACTCTAGCTTTTACCATCATGACCCTACAAAGAAAGATGTTATAAATATCTATAAAGTTGTCATAAAATTGGATGTTTAATATTCAGAAGACACTTACCCGTGTGTTGCTAGAAATTTATTAAGAAACCACAACTCTACCTTTTACCATCATAACCATACAAAGAAAAATGTTATAAATATCTAAAGTTATAAGGACTGGAATTTCAAAAAAGATTTTAGTGGTGTTTTTATAGGAAATTTAGGAAAAGTCAATGGAGGTGGTCTTTTTTAAAATAATTTAAGCAATTTTTTTTAGACTGGAATTTCAGAAAAGATTTTAGTGGTGCTTTTATAGGAAATTTAGGAAAAGCCAATGGAGGTGGCTTTTTTTTTTAAATAATTTAAGCAAAATTTTCCTCACTTGAATTTTAACTAGCAACTATGCAATGGCGAGGATACTTCTTACAAGGATTAAAATTGCAATTGAAAAAAGAAGGAAATAAATTACAATGGAGGGTAATTCGAAAATTACCATTAATGATATCAACAAAAATGGATGTGGGGATTGGATTAAAAATAATATTATTGTTGATGTTTATCATTGATTATTAGAGGTAATCTATTAGAAATGGGAGCATATCTACATAGGAGGAAATTAGGTAACCAATAATCAAGTCAATTATGGTATTGATCTTCATCTTGGTGGTGAAATTCAAATTTTAGAAGGCAATTGGTCAAATGAGATTTTATCTCTTAATGAAAATGTGAGGAGGTGATTGTGGAAACATAGCTCTTTGAGGAAGATGAAGATTATATTTCATAGAAAAAGAAATGAAAAATATTTGTGATAAAAATGCATGTTGGATATGGTTTAATTGATCTAACAACAAATATAATACTTTGGTGTTTTCATGGGAGTGGCCCCATTGAAGTCACATATAACTAGATTATTGATTCGTAGATTATTATTAATGCTTAAAAAAATATAAGGATTCAATCAATAATAAGCATTATTCTAAATGTCCATCAACTATTTTTTTTGATAAGTAGCGATATATTTACAGTGGGTTTTTTAAAGAAGGATCCCAAAACCTTAGATACATAGAAAGCCGAGGCTGAAATTAAGAATAAAAATCGGGGCTGCGCCCATGGGCAACGATCCGGGGCCCGGGGCCCTGGTGCCTACAAAAATCAGACCATCTAAGAAACATAACAACAAAACTTGGCCTGTAGCCACCAAACCAAGAAAAAGCCATGAAACGACAAACGCCAAAAATGCAAAACCTGCCCTCCATTGCTCCGGAAGGCCCTGCAGCTGGGCCTGACCTGGACGGGGCCCAACCTGTCAGATCAGCTTCACTCCCTATCAGGGCCATCGCTCAGCCTGCGTCGGAGTTCGACCAAGGCATCGACAGCTGAGGAAGCCGCCTGGGCAGACGCGGTCAGGGATCCAATCGTCGTGTCAAGAAGGGCCCTGATAGCCAAGTTTTGTAGCCTGTTGCCAGAGTCAGAACTAACTTCAGTGGGCTCCGGGGCCTCCACCTTGGCCTTTTTGGTGCTACCAGCCATCCTGTTGCTGCCTGGGAACGGGCCTTTACGATTGGAACCAGGAGTCGGGGCCCCGCCTGGGCCCTGGGCCGGAGTCCTGCACTTTCGGGTGGGCCTGCGCCGCTTCGGGGTAGGGGAGGCTTTAGGGGAGGGGGTCTCCTTGGAAGCTGCAGGGGAGGCACCGAGGGAGTTAGCCGCTTCGGGGGGACAGAGGACAGGGGAGGGATGCTATGGAGCTGCGGCTGGTTAGCTAGGGCATGCCTATACAGGACGACCATGAGGCCTTGGTGGGAGGGCCGAGAGTGGCTTCGACGAGCTCGATCGATGGAAAGGTTCAGGGAGTACAGAAGGAACCGAGGGGTGCTGACCAACGTGGCTCCCCGAAGGTGGTTAAAGTAGCTAAGGTGGAAACTGAACAACCGCTGGTCTGGATCGTCGCAGGTAATGTACTGCATTACCGGGGCAATGGCCTCATCGAAGGGGGCTGGGAGGTTGGAGCGGAAAATATTAGCCTTATCCCACTACTGTTCTGGGAAGTGGGACAACTCCTCCCAATTGTGCTTATCCCGTCTGACGACTTTGCCTTTCTCCTCATGATGCAGGCCTGAAACCTCCATCAGAAACTCTTTAGTCACTTTGAAGTGGAGACCCTTCACCGTGACCTCACCATCATTCCAGGTATCCAAAAAAATTTGGGTAATATCTTCGTCGGCCCCTGCAAATTTGCTGAAGAAAGGGGTATATTTCTTGGCACTGGAAAAAATTCTGGCCGACTCGCTCAATTCAAGCATGGAGGGCTCGAGGAAGACGGTTTTAGCAGCCATGAGGAGCGAACTGACAGCCCAGGGGCAGGGGAAACAGGGGAGTCCTGACCGGAGACGCGGGGACAGTGGGAGGGGGAAGCAGACGAGAATGCGGGAGAACTCTGCGCGCAACAGGTTTAAAAACTTGTAGGAGGCCGCGGAGGAGGGGAAGAGCCGTCGACGTCGGGAATGAGCGCTAGGAGCCGAGGGCGACACGAGGTGGGAGGGGCTGAGGGGGCGCGCCTGACGGCTGCCACGCGGGGCAAGGGAGAAGGGCCAATGCCAGCGCTCCAGATGGCGCAATCTGAGCGGGGGATCACCTGGAGGGGACCTCACGGGATAAAGCCACGGGCGAACTGACGCAGCATGGGAATCCGATGATGCGGCGTCCAAGGCGAGAAGGTCAGAATGGGCCGACACACACTCCATCTTGGACTTGCCAAAACTGCCAGTGGAGCTTCGTAGATCCAAGCCGGGATGAGCCGATCGTCTGACGTGGCCGATGACACTTGGCATCGCGAGGGGGATCTGGATGGCCGGCTCACGGGCAAGAGGAGGACTGGGCCCAGTCGACGTGGCAGAGCAGAAGAGGGAATCCCCTGGCCACTGGGGGGCGCGACGGCGAAACTTCGGGGCCTTGACTCGGGGCGGGCTAGGTACCAGGGCCCTCATCGTTGCTAGAGTAATCTTGCGAAGCTATTTGGACCAAAGCTTCGAGAAAGTTCGTGGTCCAAGTGGTGAAGTCTTCAGCTGAGATGGCTTGATTTGCCATAAAATCGGCAGCCTTGTTGCCTTCTCTGTACACATGCCAGAAGGCGTGGTCGGGGAGTCCTTGGAGAATGGTGAGGACTTCCCGGATGGAGTTGTGAAAGTGCCAAGAGCAGGTTTTCGAGCTACGGGTGACTTTGATAATAACTTGGGAATCACCCTCAATGATGACTTTTGGGGAGGACTCCCAAGGGCGGTCAGCCCGCTGAGGAGAGCCGCTGCTTCGGCAAAATTGTTAGTCTGGATGCCAAGCGGTGCAGCGTACGCCACGATCAGGGCCCCATGACAGTCTCTGATGACCCCGCCCGCTCCAGAGGGCCCATGATTTCCTTTAGAAGCACCGTCGAAGTTAAGCTTGACCCATCCGGGGGGGCAGTCCACCTTGTCAAAGATCGACGGGAGGGGGTGGGGGGGGACCGAGGGGGGAAGCTAAACTCCGAGGGAGGATAGGAGGGAGGCCTCGCCCAGCCGCCGGGGCACCTCGGTCAGGGGGATGGAGCGGGAATTCTCTAGGGCGAAGGACACTGCCTTGGTCGCTATCCACTGGGGGGAACGGGCCGGGGAGGAGAAGGCTCTGCTGTTGCGCTCGAGCCAAAGTTGCCAAAGCAGATGACGGAGGCAAGAGCCCCAGAGGAAGCAAATAAAAGGATGGGCAAAGGGGTTGGGCCATTGAGACAGGAGGTCAGAGATGGAGTTGGGGGCCACCCATTGGATAGAGAATTGGGAGAGGATGAGGCCCAGGACTTTAGAAGAGAAGGGACAACTGACAAATAGGTGATTAGTGGACTCCCAGGCAACACAACAAAGGAAGCATCTGTTCGGGATCTGAAAGGCCCTCATGATCAGGTTCTCGATAGTCAGGATCTTGTTTTGGATGGCTGCCCATACGAAGTGGCTAATTTTGGGGATCAACTTCTTGGCCCACACCTATCGGGATGGAAAGGGGGCTTCATCAGAGACTATTTTAAGGTTGTAAGCAGATTTGACAAAAAAGACGCCACTGGGAGTGCCATGCCAAACGCATCTGTCGTTTCCTCCGGAGGACGAAATAATAGTAACATTGAGGAGGCGCTGAAGCCTGGCAGCCTGGAGCGGGTGCCTGGGATTCAGGATGGGTTTCCAGGTGACCCGCCCCTTGTTCTGGGAAAGATAGGCCGACACTCTGGGCCCTCTATCCGCCAGCATTGGTTTAAGGACGAGGAGATCTCTGTCAGCAGTCAAGGCCTCATCATGGATCCATCTGTCTTCCTAGAAATCGATCTTGGCTCCGTCCCCGAGGATCCATCTGGTCCCTTTTCGAATAATGTCGTTGGTGGAGATCAGGGACTTCTAGAAGGCTAATCCATCTTGGGGCTAAGATTCACTGAGGAAGGGGTGATGATGGCAGTATTTCCTGCGCACGATGCTGACCCACTCATCAGGGGCATTGGTGAACACCTTCCATGCGTGTTTAGACAAGAGGGCCTTGTTCATACTGACATGAAATATATTTGAATTTGTTTGATGTGAGCAACAATGGAGGCCGAGATTATGAATACCGACATGAAATATATCAGAATGCTTTGAAGGACCACTGCCAAGAGGGTGGCTCTGCCAGCCTGAGAGAGGAGGTGACCTTTCCAGGGGGTCAGCTTCCTCTGAATCTGCTCTATCATCCCACCCCACAGGGCCTTGGAGGATGCACCTATGAACAGGGGGAGCCCGAGGTAAGAGGAGGGAAGGGAGCCAGGGGTGCAGCCCAGAATCTACCCAATTCTGATTTGCCTAGCCAAGGGAGTATGGATGAAGAAAATCTTGCTTTTTTGGAGGTTAATTTTCTGCCCGGCCGCCGCCTCGTACACGGTCAAGATTTTCTTGAGGGCCTTAGCTTGAGGGATCGAAGCTGAGGTGGCGAGGATGGTGTCATCCACGAACTGCTGATGGGACATAGGGGGTAGGCCCGACGTAGGCCTGATACCCGAAATGAGTTCATGGGAAACCGTGCCTGAGATGGTATGCCCTAGGACCTCAGCCAGGATAATGAAGAGGATCGGGGACAGGGGGTCACCTTGTCGAAGGCCTCTGGAACTGGGGAAGAACCCGACAGGGGATCCATTGACGAGGATAGAGAACCAGGGGGAGGACACACAGTTGCTGATGAGCCTGACCCAGGAGGGGTGGAACCCGAACTTAAGGAGGACCTTGGAAAGGAAATCCCAGTCGACTCTATCAAAGGCCTTGTTCATATCCAGCTTGAGCAGAAAGGAGGCCTTTTTGGAGAGGAAGGCCGAGTGGATGGCCTCGTGCATGATTATAACTCCGTCTGTGATCAGTTTGCCTTTGATCGAGCTACCCTGGCAGGGGGCAATGATCAGGGGAAGGATATCCTTGAGGCGAGAGGCCATGGATTTAGTCAAGATTTTGTACAGGACATTGCACAAGCTGATGGGGCAAAAATCCGAGAGGGATCTGGCTGCCTGGGTCTTGGGGATCAAGGCAATGAAGGTGGAGTTAATACCTCTAGGGATGGAGTTGGTAGTCTGGAGGTCCCGGATGGCAGCACACACTTCTTGCCCAATGATGTCCCAAAAGGATTGGAAGAATCGGGGGGAAAACCCGTTCGGGCCCGGGGCCACCTCAACCTTCATGGAAAAGGTGGCAGCATGGATTTCAGAGTCAGACAGGGGCTGCACAAGCATCTCGTTTGCCATGGCCGAGACTGAAGTGGGGATATGTTCCAGAAGGGAATCTGCCGCTTCTGAGGACATGGGGGGCTGTCGCCAAGGAGCTCCTGGAAGAAGTGGGTGGCTTCAGCCCGAATGTTCTCTTCTTCCTTGATAATTCTACCATCACTATCCACCAACTCAGCAATTCTGTTAGAGCCCCTGTTCTTGAGAGTCGATGTGTGGAAGAACTTTGTGTTAGCATCGCCATCTTGGAGCCATAGGGCTCTCGACTTCTGCCTCCAAAATGTTTCTTCCCTGACCAGGATGTTATGATACTCGCTGAGGGCAAGGCATTCCTCTTCCCTGAGCCCCGGGTCTTGGGAGCCTGTCTGGAATTTGAGCTCAAGGTCTTCGAGTTTTTTTCTTAATTTTCACTTTGTTTTCAAAGATGTTACCGAACACCTCTCTATTCCATACCTTGAGATGCTCTTTGAGGCGTCTTAGCTTGTGGAAGACTTGTTCAGCTAGGCGCCTAGGGATAGGGGGAGCCCACCAGTGGCCTACCTGGGCCCGAAAGTTGGGATGATGCAGCCACATGGACTCGAACCGAAAGGGCCGCTTGGGGGGGCGATGATCGGATTCAAGGAGGAGGGGGCTATGGTCTGACCCAATTTTGGGGAGGGCCAGCAAGGTTGCATCGACAAACATGGGAAGGGCTTCCTTGGACAGGAACACTCTATCCAACCTGACCTGGATATGGCTTGCTCTCGCTCTTCTGTTTGACCAGGTGAACCTGGCTCCTTTCAGGCTGACGTCCATGAGCTCGTTGAGGATAGTGAAGGCTCCAAAGTCCTCCATGCTTTTGCTCGGAGCCGCTGAGCCCCCACTTTTATCAGAAAGGAATGGAGGACTGTTGAAGTCCCCTGCCAGGATCCAGGGGAGGGGGGCAAAGGCTTCTCTCATCGAGCTAATTTTCTTCCATAAGGCTGCTTTCTCGACGGGGCTGTTAGGGGCGTAGACGTTGGATAGAATCCAAGAGCACCTTGACTTCACGCAATGGACCAGAATGTTGATTATTATGGGAGACGATGATATGAGCCTCCCCTCGAAAGATCGAGGATCCCACATGCAGAGCATACCCCTTGTTGAGCCAACCGCAGGGGTAGACAGGGACTCGTAATTGCGCCAGGTAGCTTGGGCTACACGTCGGGCAATAGCGTCATCTATTTTGGTCTCCTGGAGAAGGAGGAAGGATGGGCGGTGATCCCTGCGGAGTTGTCCGAGGATCCTTTTCTTGGGGGCCCCATTGAGCCCCCTGATATTCCAGGTGATGAGCTTCATTTGGCACCCTTTTGGGGTCGCTTGCCCCCCTTCCCGGCCTGAGCGGGGGGTTTGGATCGAAGGACGTCCGTCTTGGAGAAGCTCATGGCAACGTCAGAGAGAGTTTCCTGGGAGCCATTGGCTATGTCATCTTCGGTGATCCTTGTTCACTGGTCGCCCAGGGTGGGCCGACCTCTTTTGAGTTTGCTGCCAAAGTCTGTGGCGAAAGTCCTACTCTGGGTCATCTTGGGGTTGACTTCATCGGGCCCGAATGGAGAACTGCCTTCAACCTCTTCGTCTGACCTCTCGGATCCGCACTCCAAGGGGGGAAGCCTAGCAGAGACCATCGGGAGGGGCGAGGGAGGGGTCGAGGGGGGATAGCGGGGGTGGGGGGGAGGAGGGGACCCGACAGAGGAAGACGGGAAGGTGGGAGCCGACGGGGAAGGAGCCCGGGCGGCTCGTAGGCCTGGGGGGCACAAGCAGGGGCCTGCGGGGAGGGAGAGCCTAGGATCGGGGCCTTGAAAGACGACCCAGGGGGGGAGCAGTGGAAGGGGAAACCTGGGGAAGACCGTCCTCCAGGCCAGGACCCACTTGGGAAACCTTTGGGGCAGAAGGGGAGGCCTCCTTTTTGGTCCAGGCCTAGGATCTGTGGCCGTCGCGAGGGGGACCTCGGGACGGGGCCTGGCCTAATCGATAAGGGAGTTTGGGGAGAGGGCCATCAACCTTTTTGGACATCGAGCATTGGTGGGGGAGATGACCCTGAGTGTAGCAGGTGGGGCAGAAAGCAGGTTTATTTTCGTAAATTAGGGATTGGCGCCAAAAGAAGGACCCAGAAGAGATGGTCACAGAAGAGGGAAGATCGGATTCGAGATTAGCATTGACACAAAACCTGGCATGAACCATTCGGGATCCTGCCTTGGTAGCGGGGTCGAAGGCCACCAGGTCCCCGACCGACTGAGCAATAAGTCTTAGGACGTCTTCGTGCCACAGGTGGAAGGGAAGGTCTGGGAGCCGAACCCAGACCGGGGCGAAGTTGATGCTTTGGGTGCTGGGGTGGAAGTCAGCTCCATATCGCCTGAGGAAGAGGCTTTTGCGTCCCAAAAACTAGGGCCCGCCCAACAGGATCTTTTCGACGTCATCGCTGTTATTTAGTTTGATGATGAAGAAGCCCTTGGTAAGGGCAACCAGCTGAATATGCCCGAAAACCTTCCATTTGGTAGCCGCCCATCTGTGGACGATTTTCATGTCTGATCGCCCTCCCAGGAATTTCCCAACCAGGGAGGTAGAGGATCCAGCGACAAAGGAGGAGTAGACCTCCTCCTGAATAGAAATGTGAGCACCCTCGAGGGACAGCCCTAGACCCAGGGCTCGAGGATGGGCCCTAGTGCCAGCCAAGATCTGTTGATAGGAGGGTTTGGACCCGCCAGGGACAGATCCCTGCCCAGGATCTGGAGGCTTTTTCCCTAGGCCTGCACTCGCATCGAGGCTGGGCTGAGGGCTCGGGCCCAAGATGTCGTCCCCACCCTGACCATCATTCTGCTCAGACGCTGAGCCCTCCTCTGGGCCCATCGAGGGGTTTGTGGGCCCGAGTCCGGACCCTGACATGCCCGATCCCGATCCTGATCTCGCTCTCGTCTAGAAACCTACACCATTCTCAGAACCTGAACCCAGTCCTGCTCCCGCTCCTGCTCCCGCTTTCGCCATCAAAACATCCTTTACTTTTGATCCAACCAAGCACTCCCCCCACCTTATAAAGATCAATGTCCATCAACTATTACTTAGTGTAGTATCTTGGAAATTCTAACATATTCATATAGAATGAAATGGAGTGGCAAATAATTTAGTCAATTGCAAAGTTAAACTCATCTTGAAAAAATTCTACCATTTAGAAAGCAAGTGGCCAAGAAAAAATTTATATTTTATGTAAATAATATTAAATTCCTCGACTTTCAAAGAGACCTAAGTTTGAATTATATATATATATATATATATATATATATATATATATATATATATATATATATATATATATTTGATGAGCTACTGTAATACCACTATATGACCAATGATGTAATACAAGTGAGCCAATTTTCAATCCCATATAACTAATTTAAAAATATTTAAATTTTAATAAAAGAAAATTATTTATTTAAGATATGAAAAATATTATTAATAGGAAAACAAATTAAACATGATGTAACTAATTCCATTATTTTAACAAGAATGACTCCAATATGAATAAGTATCAAATTTCATAATTTCTTCAATTTTATTATTATTTGAATGGAGAAATATATATCATAAATGCCCATTAAAAGATATAGTGAAAAACAACATAATAATGCTCCAAAACTTGCTTTTGAGTATAATAAATTATTTTAATTTTAAATCATGCATGATATGGAATGTATATATTTACTTTGTATTCTCCTATTGGAAATCGAACAAATATTTCATTCAACAATTGAAACTATATACAAAAGCAGTGGCCAAGATTAGCCACACATCAAATCATACAAAACAATCAAACAAATATTTGAATCTCCAAATAACCCAACTTAGGCACTAGCTAAGTTTGCAGCACGTTGGCTTTTGGAAAGCCACCATGTCGTGCATTAACTTTATTCTCTAATAATGTATTAAATAAACTATAGCCTAACATTCCCCCCTTATTACATTATTTGAAGTACATAAAGAGTTGTGAAACAATTCAAATTTGACACGTGTAAGTGCCTTAGTGAAAATATCCACAACGTGTTCATTGGTGGGAATGTACTGGAGCCGAATCTTGTGCTTTGGAAATTCATCTCAAATAAAGTGACATTGAGTGTCAATATGCTTTGTTCATTCATGGAACATTGAATTCTTGACTAGTTTTAAAACACCTTGGTTATTGCAATTCAAGTGTATTGGAAGATTCTTTGGAAGACCCATATTTGAAAGAATACGATGTAACCATATCACTTCACACACGGCTCCTCATGTTGCACGATATTCTGCCTCTGTAGATGAAAGTGCAACAACTTGTTGCTTCTTGTTGTGCCAAGAGATAGGTCTAGATCCAAGATGAAATATGTATCCTGATGGTGATTTTCTATCATCTATAGATCCAGCATAATCTAAGTCCGTGTATCCATGCAAGAATAATTTGTTATTCTTCTTGTACTCCAGGCCATATTTTGTTGTGCCACAGATAATGTAAAACTCGCTTTACTGCCTTCCAATGAATGACCTTAGGTTCTTGCATGAACCTCAAAAGATAGCTTACAATAAAGCTGATATCCGACCTTGTATTAGTCAGATATATGAGACTCCCAATCAACTATCGATAGAGAGTTCCATCTACCTGAGAAGATTTGTTGTATCAAGACAATTATAACCCTGATTCCATCGGAGTTGCTTTAGGCTTATAGTTTGTCATATGACATTTCTCTATTAGTGGCTTGGGCATATTTCATCTGTGTGACCCTGATGTGGTTCTTTTTTTGCACAACTTCCAAGCCAAGACAATAATGTAGAAGTCCCAGATCTGTTAGTTCAAATGACTTCAAGTCACCCTTCATTGATTTTATCATCTCTTTTGAGCTACGAGTGATGATCAGATCATCAACATAGAGCACAAGTATCACTATTTTAGAACCAACTTTCTTGAAGTAGAGATTCACATCTAAGGGACTTCTCTTGAAACTATGTTGTAGGAGGTGATTATCAATCTTAATGTACCAAGCTCTTGGAGCTTGTTTCAACCCATATAAGGGCTTTATCAATTTATAAACCTTTTTCTCTTGTCATTCAACAACATATCCTTCAGTTTGAGTCATGTACACTTCTTTGAAATCATCATTCAATAAGGTACTCTTCACATCCATCTGATGAAGCTTCCATTCGAACTGAGTTGTCATTGCACAAAGTACACAAATGGTTGTCATATTTGTCATTGGTGTGAATGTCTCTTCATAATCTATACCTTCTTTTTTAGCATAGCTCTTTGCAACAAGATGGGCTTTATGCTTATCAATAGTTTCATTTACCTTATACTTGACTTTGTATACCCATTTGCAGTCAATGGGTTTCTTTCCAGCAGGTAGATCACTTAGCTCCCATGTTTTGTTCTTCATAAGAGACATATGTTCTGCATCCATAACTACCTTTCATTGAGACACGCTAAGTGCTTCTTGCACTGAAGCGGGTTCATGCTCCACCTTTGAAGTCATCAAACCTCTATCTTCCTCTTCACTCCTTTCTTCTTCATATTTTTCTCTTTCCTGGCATGACATACTTCGAGTACATGATTGATTGGAATTGAGATCAGGAGGTGCATCCAATTTTGCGTCTCTTATTATGCTAGTATACTATTTTGGAATTTTCTTCTATTTTGGGAGAGCCCTTTATTTAGACTCTTCATATTCTAGGTGTATAACAGGAGATGTGGCTTTGCTAGATTCTAGTGTATCCAACTTGGAAACTTCTTCGAATACTACATCTCAACTTATATGAATTTTCTTGGTTATAGGATCAATAAATTGATATCCCCTTGGACTCTTCATCATAACTAAGAAAGATGCATTGCAGAGTTTTCTCATCTAGCTTGCTCCTTTCCTTCTTTAGAATGTGCATGAAGGCTTTGCATACAAATATCCTTAGATGAGAAATGAAGGATTTTATTCCAATCTAGGCTTCTTCTTGTGTGACTCCTTGAAGAACTTTTGTTGGTGCTCGATTCAGGAGATACACGATTGTAGTGACAACTTTTACCCAATATTGTTGCCCAAGATGTGCACCTATGAGCATACATCAAACCATATCCATGATGGAACGATTCCTCCTCTCAACAACTCTATTTTGTTGAGGAGTATAGGATGTAGTAAGTTGTCTTTTGATCCCATGTTTGGTGAGAAACCTTGAGAACTCATTGGAGGTGAATTCCCCCCTCGATCTAAGCGAAGGGCCTTGATAGAATATCTTGATTCCTTCTCAACACATTTTTGAAATTACTGAAAATACACGAAAGCATTCAAATTCAACTGTAGGAAGAAGACCCACATATTTTGGGATTAATCATCAACAAACAACTAAAAATACTTCTTTGCACCACAACTGTTTGGCATGGGTTCGCATAGATCTATGTGGATTAACTCCAACGATGCTTTGGCTCGTGAAAAGCTCAACTCAAATGGAAATCGGTGTTGCTTCCCTCCTAAGGAATCCAAGCATATAGGAAAAGTATGTGAGGTTGGGTAGACCTAACACCATATCATGCTTACTCATCTGAAGCAAATAGCCTGAACTGAGATGCCCATACCGTTTGTGCTATAATGAGGTAGCTTATTTTGTGTTGGCAACCATGGCTACATGAGAGGTATAAATGGCATATAAAAGAAACAACCCATGTTTGTAGGAAGTTATTGCAATGTATTTACTATGTTTGGTAATGAAGCAACACTTTTGTTCATCAACAAATTTAAAGTCAACCACCATATTTTTGTCCAAGATTTGGGGTACGAACAACAAATTGTTGGCCAATCCTAACACATGAAGGACCTTTTCAATTTTGTATTGTCTATTTAAAAGTGTCACTAAAACATATTCTCCTTGGACTTTATAGGTCTTATCATCGATAATTGTCACCAGTTTGCCTTCTTTGGCTTCAAATGTGTCAATCCACCCTTTATCACTAGTCGTGTTTTCTAGAACCAGAATCAATATAGCAAACATGATATTTTTGTTTGGGATCAACTTGAGTCATGAGCTCCTTATGTGCTCTCAGAATTTGAATCTGATTCTTCAATAGCAACATAACCTCTTTGTTGCCTATATCTTGGTCGTGGTTTTAATTTCCCATTCTTTTGTGATTGCTTATTTTTGTCACCTTTGTTGGAAGAATTGAACCAACATTTCTTGGTGTCATGATTATCCATCTTACAAATGTGGCAATACCTCTTTTGTTGTGGAGGTGTCGTTTTTGAGGGAGTAGTGTTTGAACCCTTAGAGGAAGATCCCTTCTGAAAGTATCATTGTTTCTTAGCTCCAGATTTCTTTGAAAAAAATGTTGTGTTGGACAAATGGTCTCTTAGGTTGTTATTTGTTTCTTCTTCTTGAAGCAAATTAACCAACTCCTCAAAGAGACTTGTCAATTGGACACTTGAAGAGAAGTGACCATCATTCTAAAATAATCTGGTAAAGCTCTCAATATAATGGAAGTTAAGAGCTTATCTTCCACTTTTTCTTCCATGGCATGCAATTTGGCTCTCAAATCAACAACTTTACAAAGAAACACCTATACACTTTCTCCATTCTTCATGCTTAGAGTGTGATGTTGGGATTGAAGATTAAGAATTGTGGCTTGATTCTTTCCTTCATATATGGTTGTCAATGTATCCCATGCATATTTTGTATCCTCTTTTTCACAGATGTGTGGTTCAACTTCATCAGTAGTGATAAGAACTATGATCATCAATGCCTTGGAATTAGCATCATCATATGCTTCTTTTTTATCATCTATTGTTGTTGGACGTGTGACTTTGCCAGTCACGATGGTCCACATCTTTTCAACTTGCAATATTGTCCTTATCTATGTCTTCCATGGAGTAAAATTTGGACCTTTGAGTAGCTATGATTCTAACAAATATGCTTTTGCAATGGCCATTATGAGGGTTCCTTATAACACTAAATGGTCCCCGTTTCTTTACACCGCTAGTCCAATAGACTTGATCTGTTCGATATACCTACTTTTCCTATAATATCCATCAGTACATGGAATAAGTTGTTCCCCTCAATATACGCGACCATATGTGAGGGAGATTTTAAGGTATGTGTAATAGATCGATCCGTGGCACATAAGCAGTATTGAAAGGGATTCACTCCATCTTTGATACCTACTTAAAAAGCCTTCTGGATACGTAGGGCAACAATACCCTTAAATACTTGGAAGAACTTAATTTCAAGATTTATGTCAAGCGATAGTAATGAATAGGGTAATGATGGAGTGAATATCAATATTGACTTTCCTTATTTCTCCTCGATAGTTTATAGGAAACAATAGCCCAAACATCGTTATTATAGCTATATTAGGCATTAGATATAGTATCCCAAGCATGATAGCATCACTTGTAACTGTAGGCTAGAGGTATCTTTTTTACCGAATGCTACCTTGCATAATAAATTGCACCAAAATAGGGTCTAAATTTGGGGTCTATTGCTGCCATAATGTATATCAATTCATAAAACAAAAATTGAAATGCATTTATACATTCATCATGCCCATAAATTTATGATATTTTTGAAGGTGTCAGATTCCACCGAAAATGCACCTTTTACAATGCCAATGTTTTACAAATTATTTTTGCACTATATTTTGATTTGATGGCTAGTTTCAAAAATTGATATTCACTATTGTTTTGTCTTGTTTTTTTCATAGCAAAAACTAAAAATTGTGTGTTTTCTCATTTGTTTTGGTTTTGCAAAATAACAAAGTTTTGTACAAATTTTGTAGCCCTTTTTGTGTTTGCAACAAACATCAATGTAAACAAAAAAGTGTGTTTTGCATGGCCCCATTTTGCTTTGTAAAAAAATATGTTCAATTTGTGATTTTGTAACTTTGTAACCCCCTTATTTATTTTGCAGCTCATTTGTGTTTGATTTTGTAGCCTCCTTCATTTTTTTAATGCATTCAATTCTAAATTTTAATTTAAATTAATTAATCAATTAATTCATTTATGTTTAACTATGAATTAATTAATTCAAAAATTAAATTAACCAATTCAAGAGTTAAAACAAATAAAAAATTAATTAAAAAAATAATACATAAAACTAAAAAGATAGGATCAAGTGATACCTGTGGGAACTTTGGCTCCTTCAAACACCTCCAACCATCATAACAATCAGGCAGTCAAACAAAACACCTCCAACCAACACAATAATCAGGGTGTCTAGGACAACAATCAGACAGTCAAACAAGACACCTCCAACCAACATAACAATCACGCAGTCAAACAACTAGTCAAACGACTACACAAGTCAATGCTTAGTCAAGCGAGGAGTGGTCTCGTGCAAGGGTGGCCAAGATTTTCTACGCGTTCGTGTATATAAGAGCCAATAATTCCATAGCACAAACGATGTGGGATTAATCCCAGTAGAAAAATAAACTATCTTCCCATGCCTTGTTCGGTGCATGAATCAAGATGCCACGTGGTTGAATGTTATGGGATGGAATCGACTTAGCATGATTGCCTATTGATGCCGATTTCTCCTTACCATATTGGGTAAATTATAAACCTTAAAAAATGTTTAATTATTGCCAATAAAAAATTATGTTCACGTGCATTTGGCTTGCACAACGATTTGATCTATATTGAGAGTTATGATGGCCAATCTAGGGCCTGATTGAGGCAGCCCGATAGTTGCAACCCTGTGGTTGCGACTGTGGCCTAGGCTGGACTGTGCTTTGGCTTACGGGATGGTTGAAAGGAGGATAACCAATTTCAAATCTTGTCAAATAACCATACATGGATAATATCCAAGCTTTATTGTAATATCACTATGTGATAATGTAATACAGGTGGATCCCATTTCAATCCTATATAACCTATTAAAAAACATGATATGTGGAAAATGCTACCTTTCAACCTGGAATATAGGTCTCTTAATAAGAGTTTTTGGTTACAAACAAGTTTAAAATTAAAGTTTTAGTTATATAGGAAATACTCCTACTAAAAGTAGATACTTATCTTATATCTTATAAGGAAATGATAACAATCTGCCTTCTAAGATATTTTAAAAATATTAAACAAATGAATGTAAATATATAACCTAAGGTTATAGTAGGATATGAACTGAACAAAAAATAAACTAAATAAAACAAAATAGCAAATGGATAAATAAGTGGGATATTGATTTAATGACCCAAGCAACAAAGATATAATAGTCTATGTAAGGAAAAAAATTAGGACAACAATTTGAACAGAACAAGATTATAAAATTTTTTGTAAGAAAAAAATGTAGGGCAACAATATGAACAAAATAACTTGGAAGAAAAAAAGGTGCATTGCCTTATCGGGTTCAACCTCATGTATGGGCGTCATAAAAAAAATATATAGATGCAAATATCAATTGAAATGCAAATATGTTTATAGACGAACTAAGGACTAACGTGCATTGAATCAAGTGTGAGATGATAGAAAAGACCTAAAGAGATGGACATAATTGAACCTATTACACTTCAACAACAATAAAACAAAAAATTACTTTATCTTAGAATGTAAAGCTTATAATAATATTTATGTTAGGCATGTCAATACATTAGAAAATTGATTTTATGACTAAATTGTCTAAAGACAAGTAAAAAACTTAGGAGAATTTATCAAATGACATTAGTTGAACTGGTTAGACTCCTCAACTTTTAAGAAAGAGATCTAAGTTCAAATCTTACCAAGAGATATATACATAATTGTCAAGTTGTTTGTAATACCAATATGTGGTCATGATGTAATATAGGTGGGATCCATTTCAATCCCATATAACTAATTTTATTTTAAAAACAAAAATTGTGTCGTCATGATGTAATATAGGTGGGAACCATTTCAATCCCATATAACTAATTTTATTTTAAAAGTAAAAACCTAGGAGAACTTATATGCAAAAACAATAGAAAAATATTAATCCTTCAAAGAGATAGAAGGATAACTCAACTTTAATTTTTTACATAAAAACCTTTCCTTTGAAAGTCACACCTAAGGTAATATATTATGTTTGATAATGAGCTTTATTGCCCATCGATTATTTTTTATCATTGTTACATCCAACCTTTTGAAAGCCTAACATGAGATTGTTTGCAACTTGTTTTATCTCCCTTCTATATGATGTTCAAATGAAATTAAAAAGTCATTACTTCTTGTTATAAGAAGTTAAAATTATTAAAAATGTGGTTGCCCATAATTATTTGGAAATAAATGAATAAGAACCCAATTTTTTGGATATTTTTATTTTACCCTACATTGAAGAAGATCCTTTATCTTAATTCCATTATCGCAGATGCCTCTTTCATGTATGTTCAAATCCTATAACCAAGTTGTTACTATCTCCTTTTTTCAAATTAGAGACTTCCCATGATGAGCATCATTTCTGTAAATGTTTTGCAAGACATGAAATGATACGATTCCAAACATGAGCATGATTTTGAGATTTATTTTTAAAAATTCTGTTATTTTGTTCAAGCCATAAAATTCCAACAAATAATGGCAGGACCAATCCTCCACAAAATACATAATGCTTTAGCTTTGAAATACTTAATCCAACATTTCATCAACTCTTTCAATGTTGATGGAGCTACTTAATATATTTTCATATTTAAAAAAATTAATCCCAAATAGTGTGAGCAAAGAGACAACATAAAAGTGGTATGATGTTTCTAAATCCTTCTTACACAAAGTACATATAAAAGGTCAATAATATCCTCTTCGTTGTATACTGGTGAGAATCTTACTTTGAACTGCTAACCAAAGGAATGTTGAGGCCTTAGGGAGAACCTCTAGTGACCAAACATTCTTCAAAGAAAAATCTTTGGGAATAAGAAATTTTGATTGCTCTAGATCCTCGTATCCCAACTTGATTGAGTATCCATCTCATCTTTTTTGTGTGAAAATTGATAGACAAAACTCTTGAAGCATATTTTGAAGTTCAACTACAATTTGTTTGATTTCTTCTCTTCAACTAGGTTACTAACAAAAATACATGATTTGAAGTTGTTGCTCATATTAATATAATCTTTGAACTTCAGACATTTACAAGCTAAGCATTACCTAGCCAATGGTTGTCATTTTAAGTTAGATATAAGAGAATATGGCTTCAACCAAGAATTAGACCAAAAAATTGCATTAATTTTCATTATCTAACCACCTAATATGTTTCTTGATAAATTGCAAACTATATGATATGAAGTTCCATGTTGACGATCCTTTGTATAGGGTTCTTTTTCTAAATACTTTCATTACATCAAGAGAACCATCTTAATTTTGAAGTTCATTTTTTTTCCAATTATTTCCTTAATCTCTTGATAATCTCTACCCAAGCTTTGCCCCTAAGGCTAAACTCATAAGTTTGTAATTGCACAAGCTTGATCCTCCAATATTCATTCCTTTGCAAACCCTGTGTCACGTACAAAGTGAAAACCTAAGATTTTTCTTGCATCCTTTCCAAAGAAAGTCCTTTTGAATTTTATCAATTTTTGATTTTATACCTACTGATCTTGAAAGGGACATCATATAAATAAGAATGGATTTCCATGTAGTCTTTATGAGTTTTAGCTTTCCCACCATAGTTAATAACTTACCTTTCCAACCTGCCAAACAAGAGACCCAAAGATCCTCTTAGAGTTTGTAGTATTAACCAATTGTCTAGTAGCCTTTTCATAACATGATAATATTGATTTAAACTCCATGGCATCATTGATCGAGGGATGGCCAAAAAGATAAGTATCATAAATAAATTAGAAATGGGATTTGAAGGGCCATTTTTTTTAGCCTAATTATATTTTATTTTTTCTTCCATTTTTGCCTTTAAGAAATCTCTTCCCAATCCCTTTGCAAGAATATTGAATAGATAAGAAAATCGTTGATCACCTTGGTGGAGTCCACAAGATGAATTAAAGTAACCAATAGAAGAACCATTGATTAAAATAGAATATTCACAATGCTATAAAACCATTTAATTTGTTCACACCAACTATAATCAAAATAAATCTTTTTGAGAATATCATGTAAAAAACTTCGGGAAACCCTATGATATGCTTTGTTCATATTTATTTTCATAAGCATACCTAGCTTTTTCATGGAATGAAGAGAATGCATGGCCTCTTGTGTAATGATTACTCCATTAAGAAAACTACTTCATGCAACTCCTCCATATATATCTTCTTCATCAAGCTTTCACTTTGTCCATGTGTGATAATTAATAAAATACTTTACAAAAGCTTATCTTGCCTAGTATCTAAGAAATATTTTTGAACTAATTAATTTCTTCATTCCTTATATCTTCTTCCTCAATATTTTTTCCATCTAGAGTTAAAATATTTTGATGTGATGAAAAGAAAATTTATTTTTGCTATAGCATAATTTTTCTTTGTATTTCTATCTCTTCCCTTGAGCCATTTCTCCCTATATATTTGAAACCTATATGACTCCTTTTTCAATGCATTATGATAATAAAAAAGTAATCATTTTTATTTCACATAAGAATCATGATCCATTCCTTTGAGCTTGGATTCAATTTCTATCTTTTATTTAAAAAAGTTACCAAAATATTTGGCATTCCAAATCTTCATTTGTTGCTTTAAATGTTTCATTTGTTGCACAAATTTATACATATAATATCCTTTAAAATTTGCTTCATCCCACCTTAATATAACCATTTGGAAGAAATTGGGGTCTTGGAGCCACATAGACTAAAAGTGAAATGGCTTTGGATGACCATTATTGGGTAAATCACAAGTCAAAAGATTGTGTTTATTATTTGATACTACTCATTATAAAATATCTGAAGAGATTATATACTCTATTTACAACCATGTGTTGCATAACATGAATCCATCCAATATTTTTGCTATATGGGTTTTTCCAATGAATCTATTATCCCATGTATATTGAAAAATTGAAGGTCTAACATCATACATACCATTTGAATTGAAAAATGAACCAAAATATTACATTGATTTAGACCATTTTGAAATCACACCCAACAATCCATAGATCACAATTATGAATCATCTTTGTGTTTGACAAAAATATGCTAAGGTCCTTCTAATATTTTTCATGAGTAACTATTGTTGGAGCATGTATATTTATAACCCTAACTTTGATGTTTTCCTCTTTCTTACAAAATAACCCTGTAACCCAATTACCTTTTGCTTTTAATAATTGTCCATCCCATTTGTGCTTGTCTCATATTGTTACAATACCACCTAAAGATCGTATAGAAGAACTACTCGACAATCACCCATCTTCCAAATATTTTTAAAAGCATCCTTTTGTTTCTTGTATTAGAATAAACTTAGGACTATAACAACCTATTAATTCCTTAATAATACTCTTTTTAAGGGACTTATTTGTACTGATAATATTCCATGATATTATTTTCATCATCATCACTTTTTATTTTTATTCATAGGCTTAGACCCACTTCTTATTAACACCTATGATTGAAGAACACAAGCTTATACTGAGAGGGGGGGGTGAACAGTATAAGACCACTTTTTACGTTTGCTTCAAAACAGTTTTCAAATTAGTATTATGCAATGTAAAGATAGCAGTATTAATAGCAGTAATCAAAGCAATGCACAAAACACCATCCACAAAAGAGACACAACAATTTACGTGGTTCACCCAAAGCGGGCTACTCCACGGATAAAATTTCTCTCTAAATTTTATCAATTCAACCTCTAGGAAAACATTTCCCTGTTACAATGTTTATGGGCACCAACCCAAAGGAGATACCTTCCCCTAGCTCTACTCTGACTAGTGATCCTCTAGAAGACCTCTACCTCCTCTGCCCTTAGCAAATGGAACTCTATCCACGGAAGACACTCGTCTTCCCTACTTTGGTCGGAGATCTCTATCCTCAACTCTGTCACAGCAAAGTTGGTCCTCGAATATGCACTAAACACAGTCCTTCGGTCTAGCACATATGTCCTCTATCTCTGGTCTGCACCAAACATAGTCCTTCAATCTGGCACAAATCTGTCCTCTTATCTCTTTTTGTTCTATTACAGCCGCACTTGGTCGAAACCAAATTTTGCATTAGTCATGCAAACATAGTAGCACTCGATCAAGTATCAACTTATGCACCTCTACGTGAACACAACAGCACAGTCTTCGCACACTTTGCTTCTCGATGATCGAACTTCTCCACAACACTCTATCTGTGAATATCACACTTCAAAATGCACACTTCGATCGATTCGACTCGATTCGCTCTCTTGCGCACAACAGACTTCACTTGTGCAAATTCGATACACGCATTCTTTTTTTTAATCTCAAAATAGCCCTCCTTTTATAGAGTAAATTTCATGATCAAAACTCTCAAACTTAGTCGGCTGTAATCCTCAAACTACGTCGGCTGCAAAACCCTAACTCCATCGGTTGCATGCCCTAAATTACGTTGGCCCAGATTTAACTTTGTCGGCTCAAAGTTAACTCTGTCCTTCAACCGCCTCTGAAACTCACCTGTAGCTTCTGTCGTGAAACTACATGTCACGATATCGCGAAACCTTTGCCTATCGAACACCTTCTTTTGCCTGCTATCATGAAATCATGACACTTTTTTTCCTTTGTATTCCTTGACTGCATCCTTGTCACGAAATAGCGACACTTCTATCTTTTGCTGACGTCATCTTCACTCTTGTCGCGAAATCGTGACACTTTAGTCTTCATTGCCTTCTCTGCTTTTGTTGCAAAATTGTGACACATCTGCTTTTGCTAACGTCATATTTAACTCTGTCATGAAATCACGACCCTTTTGTCTTCATGGCCTTCCTCTCAGCTTTTATCACAAAATCGTGACACTTCTACTGCCTTGAGCTTCTTTCTACCCTATTCCCGCAAAACTAGAACATGTCGTGAAATCACGATGCTTTTGTCTTCATAGCCTTTCTTTCTGCTTCTGTCACGAAATTGTGACACTTCTCCTATAGAAGACCTGCTTCCAGTTTTTGTCATGAAATCGTGACTCTTTCACCATCCGTACGCTTTTCTTTCAGCCTATCGTGAAATCATGACGCTTCTCCTTTCAAACTCTTCCCTTTGCTGCATGTCGTGAAATCACGACAGTTCTCACTTCGAGCTTTTTAGCATGTCACAAAATCATGACAGTCCTCAACTTGACCTCTGTAGCATGTCGCAAAAATGCGACAGTCCTCACTTGGAACTTTGCATCATGTTGCGAAATCACGATAGTTACTGAATAACTTTCTCTCTCTTCGATCTTGTCGCAAAATTGTGACAATTCACACTGCGGACTCTCTTTTTTACATTATGTCATGAAATCGTGACACCTTTTTGTCTGTACAACTTTCCTGGCAATGTGTCGCGAAATCACGACACTTTTCCTTCTCTGCCTTCCTGCACTTTCCGAGTCACGAAAATGCAACATGTCGCAAAATCGTGACACTTTCCAACTTGCTCTCTTTCTCTGCCAACATGTCGTGAAATCACGACAATTTTTCCAGCTTCGTCTCTGTCTTCCAGCGTGTCGCGAAATCGTGACATTTTTGCTAGAACTTTCTCTCTCCTCAAACATGTCGCGAAATCGCGACAGTTTTGCCAACACTTTATCTCTCCTAAAATATGTCGCAAAATCATGATAGTTTTTCCAGCCGCATGCATATTTTTTCTTACTTGTCTTTTTCTTGATCTTTTGCAACTGGGCTACTCTGATCTTCTTGGAAACTCACTTTCCAAACTGAAACCTTCATCAAAACACATTCTTTGACATCAAACCAAATTGCTTCAAGACCTTCTTGACATCAATGACAACATCTACACTTAGAGCAAAGGCAATGTACCCAAGGTACCCAAAATTGCCAACAATGATATTTTTATTTGGATTCCTAAATCAATATCTCTTTGAGTTTATTTTTCTATTTCTTCAGGCTTTGATGGCCTTCCTCTACTTTTTTCATTCCCACCAACACTTTATTTTTTTTATAGGAGAACAAGGGGTTGTACTTAGGTCCTCCACCCTTTAAAAATCAAAACTCTCTTCTTCAAAGCTTGAGAGTTTACAAATAAATTAAAATTTCATCTCAATTAAGTGGCTATAGCTAGAAACCTACATCGTTTTACATAAAATGTTTGAATTATTTATTTTCATTTTTTGGATCTTTTTCAAATGTTTGTGTGAATATAAATATTCCAAAATTCAACATCCTTCTTGACATTTTCCTATAGAAGCCTTCACAATACCAAGACTTTGTCTCTACTATCTATGCATTGCATTTTAGTAGATTAATATTTCCAAAACATTGTACTATCATAATACACTTTACCATATCTACATTGTTAGTTTCCTTCCTGAAGCACACGTGCAACCACAAAAATTACAATAAATAGTTTATATTAAAACACATTAATGTTAAAAAAATTATATATTACCAATGGAAAACATTAAAGTAAATCTTAATCATTATTTGATTTAGGTAGTGAATATTTTCTTGTCAACTTTAGCTAAACTTACTACTTCCTCTAACCATGGTAAAGAGAATTTAACTTCATGATCCTCAATTAAACCCATCTATTGGCTATCCTATCAACACATTTGTTTCTTTCCTTAACATGTGTAAACTTGATTTCTTCAAACTCTATAACAAGGTCTTGAATTTCCATAATTATTACTTGTATGTTCCATGGAGCCTTTGCTTATCTCAAAATGGCTATTACTATTACGAGTGAATAACCTCCCATACATACTTTATTCCATTTCATTTGTTTGCATATTTTAACCCTTCCAAAGTCCCCAAGATTCAACTTCATTATTTTCTTAAATCCACTATTGAAAGAATCATAATGAGATAAAATCTCTCTATTATTTCTAATTATTTGTGACGGAGCACAGAAGAAAGTCACCATTACGAACTCTGCGTTCTCATTAAAATTTCGAATATTTACATGCATTTTAAAAAAATAAAAATCGCCCGCAGGCTTTACAAAGGCCGAACTCGGCTTCGGCTCTGTTCTTCTCTCTCTGTTCTCCCTTTTCCCCTGTTCTCCGGTCCCCCCTTCTGAAAACAAAAATTTCCTCCTTTTAACGCGGTCCCGGTCCTCCCCCGGCAATTAATGCCTCCACCTAATTAAATTTTAAATTCAAATCCCCCTCCAGGACGAGAATTCAAATTTGCCATAAATGGCAACTGTCCGATCCGACCAGAGCCTGCATTCATCGCTTTCCATACCCTGCCCCGTCGTTTTAAACTGACTGTACTTTGTATCGCTGCTTCATTCATTAATCCATCTCCCGCAATTGTTGTGTTGCCAGAAGTAAAAGGATGTGTGGTTTACACCCCCTTATTAATCTCTTTGACCTTCCTCTTTGGTTTTATTACACGCGGATGACTCATCGGGTCATGCTCTTTCCTTGTCACATTACAATACAAACACGTGTCCTCCACACTGCCCACATGCCAAGTTGACCTTGCCAGGCCGTTCGCTTGTTTAAATTTTTGGCTTCGTTCTTTCGGCCACGTGTCGGCCTTTCGTTGGCCGCGATATCGTGACAGGTCGCGAAATCGTGACCTGTCACGATATCGCGACCCCCCCACGCCTTCGGCCCCCGCAGTCTTCGTGAGCCGCGATACCGTGACATGTCGCGATATCGTGACATGTCGCGGTATCGCGACCCCCCACGCCTTCGAACACCAGCAAGAAAACGGGCCGCGATAACGCGACATGTCGCGATATCGCGACATGTCGCGGTATCGCGGCCCCCCGCGCCTCAGCCTTGCCTTGCGCAAAACGGTCGCGATATCGCGACGGTTTTGGCCCTCGCCCACTACACACCTTCGGAGTCGCGATTTCGCGACTCCAGCTTAACCTTTGCCTTGCTTTAGAAAACTTCCCCGAAACTTGCCTCCCTTTACAAAACTTCCCCGCAGGAAAGGATAGGAACCCCACTAAATTCAAAGTACTCAGAGAATTAAGAAAAGAATTTGGAGGATGCAAGATTGCTTTTCCTTCACCGGATGCTCCTGCATCAGACACCCCGGGTAAGAAGGAGAAGTGACCTTCACTTCTAAGTTGTTCGGTCTGCTTCCTTTGCAAAATCTCCGAACACTCATCAACCTTTACAACTTGCTCAAATCTTGTTTCCTGGAAGAATTTTCTGCCCTCTACCAGACAAATTTTGGCATTGCTGCACATTTTCTCATCTTCGATCTGCAATGGCTTCAACTTGTGCCGCATTCCATTTTTCACCAAGGAATAAGTATTTGCACGGCCATCATGCACTGCACTCCGATCAAACTGCCATGTCCTGCCCAACAGCAAATGGCATGCATCCATAGGGAATACATCACACAGGACTTCATCCTTGTATCTCCCAATCTGGAACGTGACTAAACACTGTTCCCGGACCCAAGCTCGATGGTCCTTCCACAACCACGCAATCCGGTATGGATGCGGGTGCCTCCTTCTTTCCAACTGCAACTTAGTAACCATCTCCTCGGAAACTAAGTTGTCTGTACTCCCATTGTCAATAATGACATTATAGACTTTGCCCGCACTTTTGCACCGGGTGCGGAACAGGCTTCTCCTTTGCTCAGACTGGTCTTCTTCCACCAGCATGGTCCTTCTCACAATCATGGCTTCTCCCTTTTCAGCTTCTTTAGAATGTTCTGAATCAGCATCTTCAACTGCTACAACTGCTCTGGCGGGACCCACCGGTTTCTTGTTCGTCTTTTCCCGGTGTTGTGGACACTCATATGCCCGATGTCCTTCTTCTCCACAATGGAAACAGGTTCCACGAAATATTTCTCTTCCATACCCGCGTCCAGATCTACCTCTTCCTCTCGGGTAGTTATTATTCTGAACTTGCGGTTTTGGGTCTTCATCTTCTTCTTTCTGACCTCGGTTGCTGCTCTCTTCTTCCTTCTTCTCTTCCTTTCCACCGTTCTTTCCTCCCGGTTCTTTCACCTTCTGCTTGCTTTCAAACCTTCGGTTCAATTTTCCTTCAACCTTTAAAGCAAACTGGTAAGCATCTTCGATGGTGTTTACCCGAACCAAGCTCAACTCCTCCTGCACACTCGGTCTCAACCCATTAATGTAACGGGCCACTTTTTCTTTGCTGGCTTCTAAGTGTCCGGTTCTGATGGAAATTTTATAAAAATCCTCTGTATATTCTTGAACTGTTCTGTTCATCTGCCTCAAGCTTTGCATTTTACGTAACAGATCCAGCTCATAGTCAACAGGGATGAACTATCTTTTTAATTTCTCCACCATTCTGTCCCACCTGGTAATCCGTTATTTTCCTCTTCGGTTTCTCTCCAGCTGTACCCCCTTCCACCAAATGCTAGCATGACCCTTCAGTCGGGTCTTAGCAAATCTGACCCGGTTAGGGTCTTCAACTTCTTCGTATTCGAAGTATTCTTCTAATTCATTCACCCAGTCTATCAATTCCTCTGGGTTCAAGTTCCCGGAATACGTGGGAACCTCTAACTTCGGCCTCTTCCCGATCTGGGATATGGCCTTGTATAGCCGGGCCTGTGCCGGGTCTACATCTTCCTCCTCTTCTTCAAACTCATTCTCCTCTTCCACTTCATCCTCACTGTCTGCATCCCTTCCCGGCTCACGTCCTCTGCGTAGCTCTTCTTGCAGGGCCTGGACTTGCCGCTGCAAAGCCCGGAAATCTTCCGCTGCCATGCCTCTTCCACCCATCGGGTTTCTTCTCGGAGGCATCTTCACCCAAACTCCAACCCTCCCACACGTCCTGGCGCAAACTGCCTCACGGCCGGTGGTCTGTTTACGCACTCAGGAACTCCCGCTCTGATACCACTGACGGAGCACGGAAGAAAGTCACCATTACGAACTCTGCGTTCTCATTAAAATTTCGAATATTTACATGCATTTAAAAAAAAATAAAATCGCCCGCAGGATTTACAAAGGCCGAACTCGGCTTCGCTCCGTTCTTCTCTCTCTGTTCTCCCTTTCCCCTGTTCTCCGGTCCCCCCTCTCAAAAAAAAAATTTCCTCCTTTTAACGCGGTCCCGGTCCTCCCCGGCAATTAATGCCTCCACCTAATTAAATTTTAAATTCAAATCCCCCTCCAGGATGAGAATTCAAATTTGCCATAAATGGCAACTGTCCGATCCGACCAGAGCCTGCATTCATCGCTTTCCATACCCTGCCCCGCCATTTTAATCTGACTGTACTCTGTATCGCTGCTTCATTCATTAATCCATCTCCCGCAATTGTCGTGTTGCCAGAAGTAAAAGGATGCGTGGTTTACACCCCCTTATTAATCTCTTTGACCTTCCTCTTTGGTTTTCTTACACGCGGACGGCTCATCGGGTCATGCTCTTTCCTTGTCACATTACAATACAAACACGTGTCCTCCACACTGCCCACGTGCCAAGTTGACCTTGCCAGGCCGTTCGCTTGTTTAAATTTTTGGCTTCGTTCTTTCGGCCACGTGTCGGCCTTTCGTTGGCCGCGATATCGTGACAGGTCGCGAAATCGCACCTGTCACGATATCGCGACCCCCCATGCCTTCGGCCCCCGCAGTCTTCGCGAGCCGCGATACCGCGACATGTCGCGATATCGCGACATGTCGCGGTATCGCGACCCCCCACGCCTTCGAACACCAGCAAGAAAATGGGCCGCGATAACGCGACATGTCGCGATATCACGACATGTCGTGGTATCGCGGCCCCCCGCGCCTCAGCCTTGCCTTGCGCAAAACGGTCGCGATATCGCGACGTCGCGATATCGCGACGGTTTTGGCCCTCGCCCACTACACGCCTTCGGAGTCGCGATTTCGCGACTCCAGCTTAACCTTTGCCTTGCTTTTGAAAACTTCCCCGAAACTTGCCTCCCTTTACAAAACTTCCCCGCAGGAAAGGATAGGAACCCCACTAAATTCAAAGTACTCAGAGAATTAAAAAAAAAAATTGGAGGATGCAAGATTGCTTTTCCTTCACCGGATGCTCCTGCATCA
>JAQPPZ010000557.1:0-33836 GCA_028583015.1 Wollemia nobilis
CACCTAATGAATCTATTATTTCTAGGTATGAGGATATCCATATATTTTCCATTTTATTCTTGTTAATTGCTCTATCAATTTAGTTTCTTGAATGTAGATAACCATTGGCTTTTGTTGGGCTATTAATTGACTTAGGTAGTTTTTTTCAAGGGACTACCCAATCCCCTTCCATTCTATGATAGAACCTTAATTTCTTAAGTGGCTTCTTAGCCTTGCTTAAGTCTAAGGTTGTTTGTGATTTTTTTTGAATCTCTATATTTTCTTGTTCTATTCTTACCTCTTATTTAGATTTCCTCCCCCTAGTAGAAGATCTGGTGGCTAGGGTGCTTCATGTAATCGTTGTTGCTGCTAACTGAGTCTCTTCTATTTTTTCAATATCCTATTTTTTAAGGTTTTATTTGGTAGCCTAAGTTTCCTCCACTTTATCTTCTGTTTCACAATATGATGATATTCCCATTTTTTAGATGTCCCTGGATGTTCCTCTTCCTCATTTTGTGATAAAATAAAGAACTTATTATTATTTTATCTTTTTGGTTGTGGTTGAGACCTCCTACTTCTAGATCTTCTCTATTATTTTCTTCTTACTATTTGAAATTCTTGATCTTCCTCCTTTGTCTCTTATTGTACCTTAGTGGGATAATTCCTTGAGAAATGACCATATTGATGACATGTAATACATTTAAAGGGAATGTTTTCATAATCCAATGGTTGGTTATGGATACAATCTAAGACTTTGATACCTATATTTTCAAGAAGCACTTTTTTATATTGACTTGAACATAACCTAGCACAAGTTACATTATTGACCTTTGAAGGAGCCCAATCTAAAAATGTGTCAATAGATTTACCTATCATATCAAGAGTTGGTTTATTTCATAAATGTAGGGGTAAACATGGTAGTCTTACCCAAATTGAGACTTTTTATGGTTCTTCCACTTGTGGGTCAAAACTAATTGACTGGGGCATCACGTAGAGAGGGCTTGATCCAAGGAACCAAGGACCCCATTGAAATATTGTATCTCTTTCCTCTATGGAGGAGAAAAAACTATGAAATACCCTCTCCATGCTATCATGAATTCATAGCTAGATATTTTAGATCCCTAAGAAGAGGTGATCCATCTTTGAATGATTGTTGGGCTATGCCAAATACACATAAATTTGAAAGCAAGAGCTCTCTTAGTTAGGGTGAGGATTAGTATCTAAATGTAGTCCAAAGGAATATCCACCACTAGAGCATAATTCAACTTAGAAACAAAGGAGTCTTTGTTACTTGGTTGGGATTGTTGTGGCCTCCTTGCCTTCAAAGCTTTGGTCATATTTTTTAGTTTTGATTGGTTGAACAAAGGAGGTAGTGAGAACAAGGAAAATAAACCATGGTTAGAATTTTTGAGTATGGATGTAGTCATCATGGTAACATACCAGAAGGAGGCTTTGGTAAGGAAGGGAAATCCTCCACCGCTATTTACATGACAGGGCTTTAGAGGTGACCAAAACCTAATCTAATCCAAAAGAGAAAAACCTCATCAAAATCTTAGAGATTTTATTTCTTGGCTCACTTTTCTCTATTAAATTCATGGATAGGCCATGAAAGAAAAAGTAAAAGTAGAAGAAACCAACAAAGAAAAAAGCAAAATATTATGATCATTGTTCTCTCATATTAAAAGAAGAAGCAAAATATTTTACTTTCTCTTTCATGGTCTTCTAGAAAAAACTGTAAATAGTCACAATACCTACTAGATCTAGGTATGCAAAGGATAATACATCAGGTGGCATGAACCCTTGTCTAAAAACCAAGTCCAAGCATCAAAAACAGACAATAGAATCAAAATCGACATTGTTGGAGCTCTTCCCCTTCCATGCTTCTTTACCTTGCAAAAACTAGTCGTAGTACTTCCACAAAATAATATAATTATTGATTTTTATCAACTATTACTGGAAGTAATATTGAGAAATGTGAACATATATAGAGAAGGAAATTGAGTAGTAGATCTAATTGTAATAAATACTCTTTTTTTTAATAAAAAATAATAATTTATAAAATAAAAAAATTGTATCTTGAGAATACACGACTATTTACAAAAATGATGTTATACACATCTAAATTTAATACTTTTTTATTTTATTTTTATTTTTATGAATTTTATGGGATTTAATCAATAATGAATCAACATCACAAATTATCAGACCTAAAAATGATGAAGGATTAGGGCATATTTTTTAAATGTCTCATCTTTTAAGATCCATATTTTTGTGAAGGGTTGTTCGATTCAAATAATTCTTGGACCAATTTATGTGGAATTTGAAGAGATTTTAAATGTGTGGTCATATAAAGGAATCTGAGCAATATTGAGGGAGATATGATCCTATGAAGCCATCCATTCGAAACAAGGGCAGTGATAATCTTTCTAGTCACAAAAAAAAAAATTGCAAATATTTGTTAGCCAGGGTTTAGATGATGGGAGGAGCAATGGAAGTCTAGGGATTTAATAAGGTAAGAAGTTCTATCTGGGCATATAAGTTTTTAGCTAAGTTTCTTTTCCCTTCTTTATCTTAGAAATTTTGCATGCAAATTATTATAAATTTTTGTCAAATATTATATTCACCATAGAATATTATGCTAAATTTTGATAGATTTTGAGTTTTAGTTTTCTTCCCATGGACCAATTTATAGCTAAATCCTTAGAATAATATCTAGTAGCATATTTTAGTGAGCACACCATAGAGGATTTATCCTTGTTTCTCAAATATAGGGTAATTTTTGGTAAATTTAATGGATATTGGGCAAGGGTTTTTGTCTTAAGAAAGTGGATTGATATGAATTGGAAGTCTTTAGGAGTGATTATATGATTTCAAAGGTTTTTTCCTAGCCATTTTTTGTTTTAGGTAAGAAAGAGATAGAATAATAAAAGGGCATCCTTGGTTTATGGGAAGAGCAAGACTCTTCCTTACCCATTGGTATGAAGGCTTATCACCTAAAAATATAAATCTATCCCTAATACTAGTATGGGCTAGGATGTATGGATTATATATTGAATTTAGGATATGGATACCTTCAAGGTAATAGGCAACACTATGGGATAATTCCTTTGAGATTTCAAAAACTACAAAAGATGGACTTATGGCTATTTATGGTTGAATATTGGTCATGATTGATATAAGTAAAGCTTTACCAAAATAAATCATTCTTAAGTATGGGGATAAGATGTGGACCCAAACCATATATTATGAAAACATATATTTTAGATGTATAATATGTCATGAGGTGGGGCATATTGAGTAATCATGCACAAAGAAGAGTCCAACAAAACCATATGTAGAAAATTGTAAGAGAAACTTACAAATGAATATGGTTTATAACTTCCAAAAAGTAGATCTAGACAAATTAATGCAATTAAATAGTGGAGACTAGTAAGGACGGATATTGGAAGAAATACCAAATCTTTTTAGGCTTTAGCCTATAAAGAAAAAGTGGATCAAAGCCTAGAAGACACAGTACAACAAGTTCAACAAATTAACAAGGAATTGTCTATTTAGTATGATCTTGATTCAGGGACAAACACTCTTGATGAACCTAAGGAATGTGTCTCATAATAATTTGAAGACTCTCTTGAAGTACCATGCACCATTTAGGAGAAAAAATGGTAAATAAAATGCAATGTTAGATGTTAATACCTCTACCATTAATAAGGAAATACCAAAAAATGAGCAGGACAAGTCAAAAGATTTTGTAGTAGATCCAAGAGAAGATAAATCTAATGAAAATAAAAATGTGAAATAATATTTAGGAATAGAATAATAAGACCTAATTTTGATACATGTAAGGAAAAAATAGGTAAACCCTTAAAATATCAAGTGAGATCCAGGGAAGCAAGAGCAAACATAGAGAAAGGGACACAAACAAAGTTGGTTGAACTTCTCTTTACCAAACAATAAAATGATATTGGTAATTCACAAGTGGGTCCAGTAGCTACTAATTAAACATGATTATCATATCATGGAATATAAGGGGTGCTAATTCCCCCTCAAAGAAGAGGTGTATCAAGGACCTATGTTTAAGTAATAAGCCTGATATTCTTTGTATATAGGAAACTAAAATGATAAAAAAAGTTTCTAAAACTATGAAAGTAGTATGGGTGAGATGTGAATGGGATGCTATGGATTTTGAAGGAGCAACAAGAAGAATTCTAACTTGTTGGAATCCTACTAGAACCTCCTATGTAACCATTCATAAAACTAGACATTGGATAGCCTCTTTAGTCACATGCTACTTTGCAAATATTAGTTTCATCCTTATCAATATCTATGGACCTACAACTTAGTCAGGTAGATTAGAAGTTTGGAGTGGGATTGAAGCCTTTATGAGAAGTAAAGACCAAGAATCCTAATTCATGATCCTAGGAGATTTTAATGCCATAACCAAGTTGGATGAAAAATTTGGGGGAATTAGGAAATTAACCCAAAGTATGAGATATTTCTAAGCTTTTATTCAAAATAATATTATGGGAGGTTGATTTTGAAGAAAACAACTATATATGGACCAACAAAAAGAGAGGCCAAAACCTAATAGAAAAAAATCAGACATATGCATACTCTTAGATCATTGGCTAGATGAAGGGACTTGTGCTAAAATTAATACCTACACAAGGATTGGTTCAAATCATTGGCCAATAAGAGTTAAAATGTTGGTAAGTGAATTTAAAAAAAAATCACATTTTAAATAAGCAAATTTAGGAAGACCATCCTCAATTTGTTGATATGATAGCAAAAATGTGGAATTCTTTAGGAAACGGTAGGTTGTATACAATTCTAAAACAAATTAAATCAATGGCATCTATATTAAAAGAATGGAATAATAACACTTTTGGAAATATTTTTGAGAAGAAAAAAGAACTAAAAGATAAAATTTCAAAAATTCAAAAAGGTGATCATAATAATTCAAGCTTGGAGGAAAGGGAGTTTATTAGTGAATATCATAATATTTTGAGTAATGAATTGAAATTTTGGAGATTAAAATCGAGATAAACTTAGTTAAAAGGAGATAAAAATACAAAGTTTTTTCATAGGATGGCTATAGTATAGAGATTAACATCTAGAATTAGTAGAATTAAATCACTAGAAGGGGTTTGGAATGAAGACAAAAGTGAAATAAAAAAAGAAGCAAGGTCATTTTATCAAAATATTCTAGGACTAGAGGAATTTGAAGTTATTAATGATAAAATTCTACAAGAAGTTCCTTCAGTTATAACAGATGCAGAAAATAGAATATTGATGGAGCCAATTACTTTATAAGAATCTCATTTAGCTCTTTGATATTTTAATAAGTATAAATACCTATGTGTAGATGGGATCTTTGCAACATTCTATCAATATAATTGGGATATAGTGAAGGATTATTTATTGGTGGTAGTGGAACAATATAGGGTAAAAAAATACATACCTTATGAAAAAAATGCTACATATCTTACCCCAATTCCAAAAAAGAAGGATGCATAATTGTTTGATTCATTTACACCCATAATCTTATGTAATATTGCATATAAGATTATCTTCAAAGTGATGAAAAATCGGTTAAGAACACTGCTAGACAAAATTATTTTAGAAGAGCAAGGAGGATTTGTGAAAGGGAGACAATTTTTGGACGAGATCATAGTAGCTCATGAAGTTATGCATTTAGCAACTTCAAGAAAAATAAAGCAATGATATTGAGACTTGATATGAGTAAAGCCTATGATAGGGTTACATGGGATTTTATTTTTGCAATATTAGAAAAGTTTGGATTTGGTAAGAAATGGGTCAGATGGATTAAAGCTTATGTCTCTATAGTTTTATATTCAATGTTGGTCAATGCATTAGTGACATAATATTTTAAAGCCAAGAGAGATCTTATATAGGAAGATCCTCTATCACCATATTTGTTCATTATTATGGCAGAGGTTTTGGGTAGGAAATTGAAGAAGGCTAACAAAAATAGGATTATAAGTGGGCTTAAGGCTAGTAATAACATTGACAACATTACCCATCAATATTTTGTAGATGATACAAACTTGTTTGGGAGGGCAAGGATAAACGCAGCCAAAGTGTAACAACCCTCCTTGGTAGAAATCTTTATTGTCAATGAACTATGTACTAGTGTGAATGTTTAATTGCATAGCTTCATTTAATGATGTCTATATGATGGAATGATTGCATTCTTTTGAGCTTGGAATATGGTACTGCTAACATACTTGTGGGTGCAAGACCAAGTGCTCACTCTCTCTAGTGGGAACATATGGGTAAACCACCTATAGTGAGAGATATTTTGAGAAATGATGATGATGACTTGCTCATCGACAACTTAGGGTAACAAACACCCTTCATGTATATGCATTTGCATTTTGCTTATTTTCATGTTCACACCATTGGGCCAGGAAGTTGCTTGTGCAATGACTCTCCTTAATAGGTTGGTGATAGCACTAAACTATATTAAAAGAGACTACCTACTTAAGGATAAAACAATGGTGTGTAACATTTGGTTGAAATATATGTTGTTTGTGGTATGCATAGTTTTTTTGGACAAAAATTATTAAGTATTAATTATTTTGTAACATTAATACTTTGAAATTATTAAATAAATAATGGCTTTAATACTTTAGACTAGTAAAGTATTAATTATATTGGTGGCATTAATATTTTGGATAAGAAAATAATAATAATTTCAATACCAAAAGCTAATGTTAGTGATTGAAAATTAATTTAGTGAATTATTAATTTGATCATTGCTTTTCCTCTAAGGTTTGGTTTAAATTAAAATAGCTTACAATTTAAATGTGACCTTCTTCTTTTTACCATGCTCAGATAACACCTTTAATGACATAAAGGTGGTGTTGAAGGTAACATCTTCTTGTACTTGAGAAACACCATTTCTTTCATGTAAAGTGGGTACCTTATGCCTTTTAAAAAAAGGGATATGAATGCATGGAAGGAAGATTAAGCTTTTGAAGAAACGAAAGAAAGGATCAAAGGTCAAGAAGAAAGAGGAATTGGGCAACGTGACGTCGAACCAAGAGATGTTGGATAACTTGTTCTCAGGTGCATTCTTTGATGTTTGGCTATGTACACTTTTATTAGCTTAATCATTACTTAGATGGATAAATATGGCTTTATTATTGTCTTTTATCCTCCTATGCTATTTATTTAAGCCTAAATTTTTCTTGGAGATTGTTCTGAGTGCTGCTCTCGATCCTATTTATCTATCTCCTTATGTGTTGATCTTAGACATCTAGAGTCTATTGTCACTTATAATTTTTCTTAGTTTTCTTTGTGGTTACCTATATTTTACTCTATTGTTCCTTCTTATTGTCACGTCGAACAACATGCTCTCAATCGAGCACCCCCATGTTCTTGAGTTTGTGTAATATCTTGAGTTTATCCTTGTAATCCTATTTCTAACCAAATGACGTCAATCGAAGTTAATTTTATTTCTAACTTGCCTAAACTCATCTCCACTACATTAATTTGTTGGATTACTTTCAGGTTTGTAGGTATTAGCTTTATTGTTGGAGTAGTATTAGCACCATAGATTAGCCGAGTTGAGTCTTTTGGTTTGAAGTCTTTGAGTATTGTTGTCTTTTTATTTGGTCTTTGCCTTAATTGGTATATATAGTTTTTAGAGAAGTAAGATCTTTCTTAATTGTTTTGCTATAAAAGTTATGGCTTTGAATTCAGTTACTATGTAATTTCTTATGCTTTGGATCCGTTGTAGTTTTGAAAGAAATATGAAAGTCTTTGCTTGGAAAAGAAAATGTTGTTGATTGCAAATTGAAAGATGGAAATTATAAATGTGCTTTTTAATTTTTATGCTTGGTTAGTAGGAAGTGAATTCTATATGATAATGGTTCACTACACCAAAAAATGCTTTTAAGGGCGAATAAAATATGGTGGTTTTTTATGACGATAAAAAACTTCCCTAATAGGCCCCAAGAGGGTGGTTTTAAACTGTCTTCACCAAAAAATCTTTTAAGAGTGCCTAAAATACGACGGTTTTTTACGATGGTAAAAAACCACCCTAAAAGACCTAAGAGGGTGATTTTAAACCACCTTATTAGGATCTAAGAGGGTGGTTTAAAACTACCCTCTTAGACCTTAATAATCACCTAAAAAATAATAAAATATTCGAGCAAGATTTTTGACTTTTTATATTTGGGTGGGATTTTTGATTTTTTAGATTTGTGGGCATGGGTAATTTTTTGTTTTGTGACGCACTATGGATGGAATTTTGTGCAAGAAAGCATTTAAATAGTGTTGATAAGGGTATTTAAATAGGGGTTTCTTGCTAACAGAACTCTACCAAAATTGCCTATAATTAAGAAATTCTCAAAAGCTACTTGTTGTAAAGTTTACTCCGAAATCCCTTGTTCTCAATGCTCAGCCAAACAAGTTCTCAGTCTCAGTGACTTTTTTAGCCTCTAAGGAACTTGTAGTAAGTAAAGGAAGGGGAATAAATCTTTCCCATTTTTGCTCTTAATATTTTTAATTGTGTTACCTTGTTGTTTCCCGCTCTTAGTCGTCATATCTTCTATATCGCAGTCAATATTTTTTCTTCTACATTGCGGTCAACATTTTTTCTCTGCTATTATTCTGATTGTCATTGTATCCTACTTGTGGTTGTTACAATTTTATTCTAGTACAGTTTATAATTTCTAACATTAAATTTGTAGCTAATTCTACTTATAACTACTATTAGTTTATAGTCATTAATATTTTGTTTTGTTTTTAATACTGCTCATAAGCTGCTAATACCCTCATCTTGTCTGCTAATGCTCTCATCCTGTCTTTATTTCACAACTACTAACATTTCATTATCATATTACCCTACAATCTCTTGTGTTATAACTATTAACATTTTAATTAGTTCTCTTATGTTATAACTGTTAACATTTTAATTAGTGATATTTACCCCATTGTTTACTATCTATAGTATTGTTTTTATCCAATTTTTATTTCACAACCCTCAATAGTTTTTTGTGCTAGTATTTTTGTCTATTTCATTATATATACTAGTTAGATACTTTTAGATCATTATGTGATGTCCTTTGACTGTTTACTTTGTATAGTCTGCATTTGTTATAATTGCTTTTTTGGGTCCTTACCTACTTGTTTTGCTTTCAATTAGGTAGTGTAAACACCGTTGTACATTTATTCCTTGATTTAATCGCATCTCCATAATTTAAATATTATTGTAGTAAGAGTTAATATATTATCTTAAACCGTCTAGCCAACTTTTTTATTTGGCTCCTTGAATTCTAAAGTCTGGTTAAATCAATAATCTAGTGAAGAACCAAAATCGAAAGATAACATCTTTGGATCCCTCTAGAAAGAGATAGGCTAGTAGAGGGCTTGCTAATAAACTATTCAAGTTTAATTTCTTGCAAAGGATTATAGAGGTTCTCATATTTAGCTCCAATGTAATTGCTAATTCCATTGTAGTTTAATGTTGGTGCGAGTTAATAAATCACACCAGATCAAAAAATATAAGGGTTAAATGTTGGTGAGTTAATAAGGATGATGATGGTGAGACTCTTCTTATCCATGCTGCTCAACAGGGACACTTAGATATAGTTAAATATATTTTAGGGCATGGAGTAGATCCTGCCACAGCTTCCAGTCAACTGAGAACCACAACTTTACATCATGCAATAATGACAAATTACTTCTTTAAACTTAACCTCTTTTCTTTACTAGAAACTACATTATGAGTTCATTTTTTTAAGCAAGCATTCTTTTAGATACTGACATTTCCTTTGATACTTGGAGTTCTGTTCCTAAACTGGTAGATTGTCTTGCATTGGAAATTGGAAGACATGCTATATATTTTAGCTAACTAGCTTATAACTTAACTTGAAATATATTTTGAGCACATGCCAAGTAGAGATTGTAGCTGGGAATTTAACATTTTTTGGATTAGTTGTGAACACTAGCTATTATTGATAACTGAAGCCTGCTTAATATGAAAATGTAAAATAAACTTAAAGTTTACTAAATTTACAACTTACAATAAGTCGAGCTTTGGTATTTCGAAAATTTTTCATAGAAAATGTGTTAAACTCAATTGTCTCAGTAATGGAACAAGAAACTAATGTTTTTTTTTGTTACATCGGGGAGTTGGTTACAGTTACACTATTTTTAGTAACTGATAAGGGTAAGGTTCAAACCATATGGACTACTCTCAATAAGCCTATTCATATCATTGTTGTTGACCTGGTGTGATATGGAGACCACCAATAACTCAAGGTTAATACCATCATTATCGGTCTAGTACACACAGAGGATTCAGATCAGACTACTACCTTTGCAAATTGACATCTTCAAAGTTTGAACCCAAGTCTCTTAATGGTAAGTGCTTATATAGACAAACACTTACCAATCCACCTAGCCTTTGGGTATGAACAAGAAACTATTGTTACTTCCATATATCTTTCCAAGTAGATATTGCAGTTGGGAAGTTCAAATTTTCTAGATTAGTTGTGACTATTACGTATTATTGATTATTAGATCCTTCTAAATAGGAAAATATCATGTAAAGTGGAATTTTAGTAAATTTTACAACTTATAATAAGTTGAGCTCTGGTATTTTTCAAAATTTTCATAGAATATTGAGATACTCAATTTATATGAGTATAATTACTTACCAATGGAACTTGAAATTATTGTTACTTTCATACATCTTGCCAACCCTAAATTAGCCTTTTATAGCTTAATAAATCTTGATCTTTCCATATTTATAAATTTTACTCCTAAATATGCTAGATGTACCTAATATCATTATAAGATCAAAGACTTCATAATATCAGTTCAAAGCAACATAAAGCTTCTACATGTCTTTATGGGTCCAGTTCTAGTTTCAACTATTGAGATAATTTTGGTGTTTCTAATTTATCATATCATTGATTCTGGTCCTATGTTGTAGGTCGATGCCTTTACCCCATGCTCCCTTTTAATTTACCCTTTTCCCAACCCACCTCCCATACCCCCTTCCCCTACCCCCCATGCATCCTTTCCATGTGTCCCCCATTCCCCTCCCCCCATGTGTCCCCTCCTCCCCTTCCCCCATGCATCCTATCCTCCTCCCCATGTGTCCCTTCCCCTCACATCCCATTACCTACCCCCCATTCATCCCCCCATGTGTCCCCTCCCCTCCCCACATGTGTTCCCCCTTTCCCAGTAAATCTACTGGCTTGATGACTGATCTGTCACATATGATGAGCACAATCAATTATACCCAAGCAATCTAATCTTCAAGCCAACATCGCATAACCTTGTTTTGTCTATTGAACTTTAATGAATCACTATGTTTAAAAGAACTTCTCGATTAATAAAGTATTCACACTTCTTGTGCCAACATGCTTTAAGCTCATGAATTTCCTATATTTTGTTTCTAACATGGTACAATAGGGTATTTATGCCTTCCTCTGTCACATGGATATATTGTATCATGGTTATAGAAAGACTCTCCATATTAAGAATTAATTTGTTTTTATCTACAGATGTGTAAGCATAGAATACCAAGCTATTTAATGGTAGATCATATCTCAGGTATAGGAAAATAGTTGGAATAAAAGTGGCCTAACTATGAACTATAATGGAAATATATAGGTAAACACATGGTTATGCATAAGGGTCGGACCCGAAATGTACTTGTAAAAAATTGGCGAATCCGTTTACAAACCCTAATGAATCATGGCCAACTTCATGTAGAAGGAAATGATGAATTACCCTATTTTTAAAAAAAAATTGTAAAAAATTGGCAAATTTGAAAGTTATGGCCGAACCGGGTAGAAAATGAGTTTCGGCCATGAGCCAGTGAAAAATGGCTTGGTCTTAGATTGGATGTAGAATATGGTTTGAACTTGGATCAAATGTAGAATATGGTTCGATCTCTAATCGGATACAAAATATGGTCCAATTTTGGATTGGATGTAGATCATGATCCAGTATTGAATTGGAGGTAATAATATGTTTCGATCTCAAACTAGGTGTAGATCATGATTCAATCTTAGATCGGATGTAGATAAAGATTTGGTCTTGGAGCAGGTGTAGATCATGGTTTAGTCTTGGATTGGATGTAGTCAATGGTTTGATATTCGATAGGACGTAAAAAAGGTTCAGTTTTGGATTGACCACAGTCAATGGTTTGATCTCAGATAGGGTGCATAAAAAGGTCCATCTTTAGATCGGTAGCAGATAATGGTTTGACCTCAGATTGGATGCAAAAAATGGTCCAAATTTGAAAATATTCCCCCCATGGACTTGCTGCCACGTGTCACATGATCGATCACCCATATTGCATGTCCAATACAATGCTGCCACATGTCAACCCCATCTATTCTCTCTATAAAAGGGCATCAACTATCATTTTTCTAGTTCATTTCTATGACTGCACCCGACCAGAGCGAACCATTACCAAAAACCTTCCCAATCCAATTTCTCCTACTTCCAACTTCTAGCAATGGCCACCACTTCCACCCCTACTCCAAAGTTCAAGAACCTTTCTTGCACTTTAATTTTAGATTTATTAACAACCCTAGGTTCAAACTTTTCATGGTTAGATGATGCAGGTTTGACAAACTTGGTTTCAATACCACATTTCAAAATTGATAAAGTCCTCCTACAACATATCATAGCCAGTTATGACCATGACAAGGCCATAATCAAAATGAAAATATAAAATAGAAATCTATCATTCACCATCACACCTATAGATATTAAGAGATTGATAGATCTTCCTTTCGATGATTGTCCTCCAGTGTCAATGAAGTTTCAACTATCTCCAGATGATAAAGGATACCTCAAGACAATGTACAATCTCGGATCAAAATATTTGGCAGGTATAATTCTTGTTACTTAGATTCTATTAATGTTCAAAATTTCAAATTTGTAAATTGTTATCTAATTTTTTTGTAGCTTCCACCACCAAGTCAAAAAGAGGGTTAACAATCACCGATGTTAACCATACAACTCTGAAGGCCATTATTGAGTTCTTCCAGGCAAGACTGATTCTTCTTGGAAGATCAAAAATTCTATTTTGGGCACTGGCCTATGTTGTTCGTTATGAGAAGCTTGAGAGGTTCGATTGGTGCACGTATATTTTAGATCGGATCAGGGCTGAGTTGCATGGCATGCAATTGCAAACCAACAAGACACAACCCATTGTGGGTAGTGTTAATTATATTTTAGCACTCTATTATGAAATTTTTCATAATTTGCAAAATACTCTTATACCAATTGTAGTGCATGCAACACTACAAGCCATTGCCATGACACTAGAGGAATTGAAGGTAATAAGTCCATCTTTGACCATGAAATAGTATTTTATATTTTAGCATATTTTTTAAATTTTCTTTTCATCTAAATGTAGGGTAGGGCAGCCACCACAAGGAATAAATAGGATGCTGCCATGAGGGGTTACAGGCTAGAACAAACTGGTGATTCTAAAGACACTGGATCAGAAGTGACACCATTGTAGAGGCCGCATAAATATTTGAGGCAAGCTGCTTCTCCTGGGGGTTCTCATACACCTAGGTTTGCATAAAATATGCAGGCTGAATCTAGTGTGGTCAGCCCCTCCCCATTGGCACCCAAATTCAACACATTTCATCATCTTCAAGTAAATCAATGTGTATTTACTTTGAATTAAGATTTTTTCTATTTTATTTTTTGAATAATTCTAACAATTTTTTTGACTATTTTTAATCGCCTCTCAATGACAACCTATGAAAATGAGAGGCCATATGTCACCACCACTTCCACCACAACCACCACTTCCACCACAACAATGACAACCTACACAAATGAGAGGCCATATGCAGGTTGGAGGTGGAAAACAACTTTTTCACAGAGATCATGGGGCAACACCAAGTTATGGGTATGGGTTCTCATAGAGATCATAGGGGCCAACACCAAGTTTTGGGTATGGGTGGTCATATTTTACATTTAACACAACTTCACAAGCACCAAAAGTTTCAACCATGGGATTGGATAATATCCAACTCGATGATGATTTTTTATTGTAGGGCAACATTTTAGGCTTCAAGGCAATGAATGTGCTTCATGATCCATAGGGTGAAGCAGAACAAATAGAAGCCCCTATAGCTGAGCAGACATCATTACCATATCCTCAAGGAAATGACCCTCATCCTCAAACTGAGGATGACATTGTAAATTTTGATGAAAATATTTTAATGATTGAAAATACTAAAGAAACAACCGTAAAATAGGTTGTGCTTAGAGATTTGCAAGTGATGAAGGATTGGGAATATCGGGCCAAGGTCCTTATAAAGGAAATTAATGCCCGATATAAGAATTTTACAAAAAGAGATTCAATTTATTCTTTGGTTCAATATGAACCAAAAAAGCTTGGTGGCCTACTACATCAGGCCACATCAAGATCAGTGAAGTCAAATGTTGTGTATGATGATGATGTTTTAAATATTATGGTTAATAGATTAGAGAATATTAATGTTGAAGCCCAAGATTTTTATAACCAATGGGCTTTCGATAAGGAAAAAGTTGTAGTTGTTAAGGTTGCAAGGGATGTGGTTGAGGTAAGAAAATGTTTTTTTATGTTTCAATTTTCTTTTGTAGTTAAATTTTTATATTTCATTAAAACAAGTAATAATTTTTCATATAACTCTTTTGAATTATGTTTTCAATTTTTTTTTTGTAGTCAAATTTTGATAACTTAAAAAGACAAGTTAAGAGCATGGAAGTCAATATCAATAGGGTGAAGACATTTATGCAAAATGCAATGGAAATGAAGAAAAAAATGTAAGCAAAAGTGGTGGATAATAATCGTTTAAGAAGATATATCAAGGATAGGCTCAATGAAGATCCAGACCTCATACTAGAGTAGTAGAAAGTGAAAGAAATACTTCCAACAATACTCGAAGATCCAAACAAAGAAGAAGTAGCATTGGTGGGGAGTATTGTGAAAGTACAAGAAAACCTAGTCAGAGTTGGAGCACTACCAAAAGAGGGTGTCACGGAAGGACATAAAGGAAAAGAAAAGGCAACTCCAAGTGAAATTGAGGTAGCAAACCCCCAATCAGATATTTAACAGTGTAAAATGCTTTCAAGTTGATAGCAATCAACAATTTTGTATGATGTAATATATTTCTATTCAAATTAATGAAAAAGATATTTACTAATTTTGTGTCTTCCATCATTCAAAGGTTGTTTGCATTTATAATTTTGTGTTGCTTTTTTAGTTTATTTCTAGCCAATATTATTTACTATGTTCATCTCAAACAACAAAAGAAATATTATTGTTGGTTAATATTCATACATTAACAATACAATACCAATACTATGATATAAAACATAAAACATAACGATTTATCAATGAAGGCAGTTGAGACACTATGATATAAAACATACAATTTTTAAAACAACAATGTGATATAAAACATACAATTTATAAAACAATAGTGTGATATAAAACATACAATTTATGAATAAACAATTTTTTTGAAATCTTATAAATCTGAAACAATATTGTGAAATATGATAACAAAGAAATTCAAATTTATCATTGTTGTGAAATACTGGAAAAATCACAATTCAAGTAGTTGAAACAAACACTTCACAACTTGTCCAGTATCACTATTAAGCATAGCGGATATCTATGTCTCCACCATCTGATCACTGAAAGCATCATTATCCTCCTTATCGATCGTATTTGTGGTACCCCTTCTACCTGCAAGGGAATTCTAGTATGTCAATGCTCTATCATACAAAAATTTGTCCAACTGATACGATGACACATAAATTCTTAAACAATTTTCTAAATTTTTGTCGAGCCTATTGTAGAGCTTAGATTTAACAAAATATAGTGCACTGAAAACCCTCTCATCTTCCATAGATCCCAAAATCATTGTTTCACATAATTCATATAAACAAAAGTATTCACTAATCGTATCTTGTAAGACACTACTTGGATACAATTTTTGCCATAAACGTGCAATGGAACCAATCTCATGGATGTTACTCAAAAGTGATGTTTGCCCAACCATTGTTCTTCCAAAATGTGATGACTATTGTTTTAAAAGATCTTTGTTGAGTATACCTTTGATTTCAACACCATTGACTTCCACACTTTTACTGAAATGCTTAATAAGGATGCCCATATATTTAATAAACAACTCATGTGTAGAATTGTATTCAATACAAGGACCCCAAAACAAAGGGTTAACCACACCCATGGCCTCAAGCAACTCATCTCTTTGAAACCGATCTCTTATCTCACTTGTCAATGATTTTGCTATTTTTAACAATTTTTTCTTAGTATTGTGTAAAACAACTTCAAATCTATTGTGTGTTACAGGAACTTGTTCAACATCATCCATAACTATACTTGATTGCCTTTCATAACAATATAGAGGTATCATCTTTCCATGAACATTAATACAAAGATGATCATTGATGTCAAACTTCAAAAAGCTATTTGGATTGTTCACGTTTGTCAATGTATTCCAACTATCAAACAAGGGATCTATAAAATCTTGCTTTGGACACATATAACCTATCAATAATCATACATATTTGCTTTCTCATCCTCATGAAATCAATGATATAGATGGATCTCTCTTGTGCAAGTTTAATCAATCTATTCATTTCTTGTAACATTGGAAGAATACCACATAAGGTTAAAAGGGTTTCCAAGTCAGTCAAACGGAACAACAAATATTTTGCCTTATCAACTACCCTACGATTTGCATGCATAAACCTCATTAATGATTGATATTCTATAAAAACTCTATGTGCAGGTTGATATAATGAAATCCACCTTGTATCCACATCTTTTAACAAATTTTTTTCCTTCTGTAACTCCTAGTGCAAACTATTGAAACTCTGCAAACCTTTTTGGACTAGCAAGAAAAATAAGAATGTATTTCATGAATGAGGTCTTCCACTCTAGCAACATTTTCAAAAGTGCTCATGATTTTATATGCAAGATTCACTCTATGAGCCATGCAATGAATGGGTATCATATATGGGGCAACTGAGGTTTGGAGTCGAACACAAAGACCATTCTTGTGCCCTTGCATTATAGTAGCACCATCAGCTCCAACACAAATTAACTTTGTGGCTATGTCTATATCATTCATTCCTGCAATATCCTTTAAACTAGTCACAACAACATTATAGATGTTTTCTGCATTTGAACTTTCCACCATCTTATGTAATCCTAGCAAACTAGGCCTCCTTACATGATTTTGAAATGTGTACACATGCATGCAAATCCAGGATGTGTTGTCCACAACCGTCACCTCATCAATAGAAAGTGAAATGAATCTGGCAAGTTTTACTTGCTCCCTCAGGTCTTCCTTCTCAACTAATGATAGACATTTTACCATTTCCCAACCACTTCGATCTGACCAATGGGAACTAGGAAGGTTTTGCACATCAACTAGTTGAAATAGGTGCTTATAATCAATAAAATCGGACATGGGTCTACCCTTTTTGAGAATACTATATACAACAACAAACTGTAAACTTTTTGAAGCTAAAGTGGTCTTATGAATTTTATGAAATTGGGCTTCAATCATTCCACCTTTCTCAACAAGAGATTGTTGTTGCTTTAAGTGATTGTCATATTCTATTGCATATCTGACATGCATACATTCTGATGCATCCTTCCACCTAACTTCTTTATTAATTTTACCATCACTTCCTATAACTTTTACATAAGCTTTGCCAACATGTTTTTCTATTGTATCTATCTTATTTTGTAGCCTGTGATCCTTACCAAGTTTCCAACTACAAATTTTGCATCTACATACTTTTTGATCGACTTGGTTGTCCTCAGTCAGGACAGGCTCAATCCAGGGAAATTTTTCTGCCCATTCATTCTTAAATGCCCTTCCAATAGCCCAGTTAGATGCCTTTCTCTTTTTAGAATTTTTGCTTGAAGATTCATAAGAAGTTTGTAATGTATTTGATTTATCACTTTCATTTTCAATTGGCATGTCATTTTGAGGAATATCTTCAAGTGTTTGTTGGATGTCATTGTCAAGAGAATTTTCATTAGAAGGCATCTCTTGGTGGGGAATATCTTCAAGTCGAGGCATATCAGGGTCGATAGGGTATTCTGCATAGTAGCATACCATAATATTTTTTATCATTTTTGGATTAAACAAAACAAACTTATAAATAGAAAAAAGATTCATATCGTCATGCACATACTGAGAACTAATTGTTTGAGGAAGAAAGCAGTATTTAAAATAATTACAAAATATACAACTAACTATTTAGAAGTCAAAAATCATTTGTACCTCGAATTTGCACGGATGTCGATGGCTCGTTGCATTTCGACATATGGCTAAAATATTTGAGGATACTCTTTTCAGTAGAATATTTGGCCCCCTTCTTTCCATCGCCAGTAGGTGACATTTTACTTGTAAAGAAAATGTTTTTCATTTTAGAAAAGTAATAAAATGTTGAAGAGGTCTTACTTCTGTTAGGCCTCAAGATAATATTGTAACTAGAATAAATAGATGGTTGGTTGGTAGAAAATACATACCTGTTTCCTACCATGCTTTATTGTGATTTTGTTAGTTTATGCCACTACTCCATTTTTTGGTGATAGCACTTGTAACTGATAAGAGCACAAAACTAATCAATATACAAATTCAAATCAATTTAAGAAAAAAACTTGTGTATGCAAAAAATAATTAGAGATACATATGTGGAAAAATATCAGATTATAGTACAAAATGGACTAGAAATAGAGAATCACAATGTCTTTAGAGAAATAAAGCATCACAATGTCTTTAGAATAAGGTCCGAATATCAGTCTGGTGCAGAACAAGGTTTGATAATTCATCTAGATGTAGAATAGGGTTCAAATATCGATCCAGATGCAGAATAGGGTCTGAATATCGGTCTAGTGTAGAATAGGATACGAATATCGGTCTAGTGTAGAACTGGGTCTGGTAGTCCATCCAAATGCAGAATAAGGTATGGATATCATTTAGGGTGTAGAACAGGGTTCAATATTGGTTGGGTACAGAACAAGGTTTGTATATTGGTTTGGTGTAGAATAGTATTTGATAGTCCATTTGGATGTAGAAAAGGGTCTGGATATCAGTTTGGTGTAGAATAAGGTTCAATAGTCTATTTGGATTCAGAACAAGGTTTTAATATCGATTAGGGTGCAAATCAGGGTTCAATCTGGTGCAAAGCAGGGTTATATATTCTATTCAAATGCATAATAGGATCCGAATATCAGTCGAGTGTAAAACAGGGTCTGAATATCAGTCTGGTGTATAACAGGGTTTGATATTTCATCCAAATGCAGAACAAGGTTCTAATACCGATCAGGTGCAGAACAGGGTCTAGATATCAATTTGGTGCAGAACAAGCTCTAATATTCCATATGAATGTAGAACAAGCTTCAGATATCGATCAGGTGCAAAACAGGGTCTGAATATTATTTAAGTTGTAGAACAGGGTTTGGTAATCTGTCCTTATGCAGAATAGGATCTGGATGTCAATCAGGATACAAAATAGGGTTTGAATATCTTTCAGTGTGGAGAAAAGGGTTTGACTATAATTTTGAGTCCAGATAAGGATTTGAGAGTTAGTCTGGTGCAAAATAGAATCTAGTAGTAGGTTTGGTGCAAAAAAGAGTTTGACAAATATGGTTCCAATTTTGGTTCATGTAGAGTTTTATTTTAGATCAACTAGTTTTTGCACATGGCCAATGTTTGATGGAATTCTCAAATTTTTAATAGTTTGAATTTTTTAAATGAAAAAGTATCGTTGGCATGTTAATTATATATAGTGGTATACTTGGAAAATTTGGCAATATAATTTAAAAATTTTAAGTTTTATGGCGAAAAGGGTCCTCGATTTAGGTGGGATTGGTGGTGAATTTTTTTAAAATTTGTAATGCTATTATTAATGCACGGTGAATTGACACCTAAAAATTTTTGTTCTTGAAAATTTTGGGTGAAAGGGTCAACGTCCAGTGTCCCCCAAATTCACCAATTTGTATTTTCAAAAATGTAAATATTTGCCCAATTTGGGAATATTCACCCTTGTGCATAACCCTGGGCAGACATAATCAGATGCACTTGTAAAAAGGGGAAACATTTTGCCATGTTAGCTACATGTATGCTATTTTTATTTCTTTTTTCCTCCCTCTTTTTACTCATTTTTCATTTATATTTTAGTGAATGGGGATATTGTGTTAACGTGGGTGTGGCATTGAAATCACTTACTTTCTTCTTTGTTTTTATCAGATGTCTATAAAATTATGGCTATGAAATTTATCAGGAGGAATGATTTTATGCCATTTTAAGGTTGGGAGGAGTTAAATGCTTTCAAAATCTTGTAGGCCTCGCATTATACTACTAGGGTTGGGGCAGAAAGGGTGGTCTTTAAGAGCCCTTTCATCCAAAACTATTATCACAATGCAATAGTGTTCCTTAATAATTGTTTCTTGGGATGTTGGATAAAGCACTCTGACCCTTCATTCTAAAGCAGGTAAAATTAATGAGCTATGTTGTAGTTTAAAATATAACCTACAAAACTATAATGGTTGTCAGTTCAAAGACCAAAGTCCATGTTAGTTCCTTTGTAATCAATAGCTGAGTTCTGGCTATATACACAAATTGCTAGTCAAATTGTAATAGTGGCAATTCCATATATCATCTAGTAACTCTATGAATAGCATTTCAATTTTAGATTATTTTTAATTAGAATTATATAATGGGCTTCATCTGTATTACATCATAATCCTATTATCATAATATTTTTAACAAACCATACAATGGTACTACAAATATATTTTGATAATTATTTATATTTTACCGAAAAGGTATTAGAAATTATCGGTAATTCCCTTGGAAGATATTTGGGTGTTTCCAAAGACACAATGGAAGGAAACACAATTGTTTATGCTAGATTATGCATGGAAATGGATCTTAGCCAGCCTTTGTCGATAGAGGTTGAACTTGAACTTGTAGGACTATCTTGGATTCAACAACTGGATTATGAGGCATTGCCCTTCAGGTGTAGAGTTTACCACAAATATGGGCATTTGGCCCGATCCTGCCCAAACAATATGAACATAAAAATGGAGGCTCCTCTAGGAATGTCAAATCTTCCTAAGGAGGGTAAGTCAACAATCAATAAAGAAACAACCAATATTTCTCAGGGTAAAGAAGCACAGGGAGATGGTTTTGAACAACCCAAAAGAAGGAGAAGGCAAAAGAAAAAATATGGTAAAGAGCAAACCCAACTCAAGCCCTCCAATAGGTATGAGATCTTCAAGACACTAGTGGACCAGGAAGAAGAACAATTCATGGAAGGAGTGGATGGGAATAATAAAAACAATAACAACCATGTTCAAGCCCCTCTTTCACCTCCTCCCATCCTAGAGCAGGTAATTGAGTATAGTGAGTTACCACAATCAGATATTGTAGGGGTATTGATAGTGCATAACCAAGAGCAATCGATAATTAAGGATGTCATCATGGGTATAGTAGAAAAGAATAGAGAAAGGCCAACTCTAGGGATAACTCAGGTGGAAAAGAGATCAAAGAATATCAGCTCTCAAGGAGTGGGTAGAAAATCAAATAAGGAATTGATAGCAGTTCAAGGAGACAAACTGATCACTAGAGGATTGGTGAGGCCAATAGATTTTTACTGCTCTCAAGGTAACCAATGATTATACAATCATGGAATATTAGGGGTTTAAATAGTAGAACCCATCAATCTATTGTTCGAAGACTCTTAGAAAAATGTAAAACAAATTTTTTGCTTATCCAAGAGACAAAAATATCATTGGATCTTATGTGTAAAATAGTAAATAGACTTTGGAGGGGTGTTGGTCATATGGAAGTGGCTGCCCAAGGGGCCTCAAGGGGGATAGTTACCTTTTGGAACTCTCTTGAATGGATGACAATGGAACATATAGCTTGGAGGGGTGTCCTCACATCACATTTTAGGAACAATGTGATAGTTGAGCAGGTTTTAATCATAAATTTTTATGGGGCTCAAAACCTAGATGGTCAGATTCATCAATGGAAAGCGGTGCATAATATGAGAGTCTCAAGGGAGGAGTTAGACTGGATTGTTGTTGGGGATTTTAATGCTAAATTATCATCTAGATATCAGGAAGGAGGAACCCCAATTTTGGATCCAAGGGATCGACTTATGATTGCCCAAGTCCATGCATTACACTTGGTGGATATTAAATGCCCTGGAACCAACTATACTTGGACTAATAAGAGGAGGGAGCCACATAGCAGGAAGGTGAAGTTAGATCATTTTTTGGTTTCAGAGGAGGCATTTGTGAAATGGAATATAAAATTTTAGATTTTGGAGGGTCCAGTTTTAGATCACTTTCCCATTTTATTGGAAGGGGGGATCAAGATAGTGCAACATCACAAACCATTCAAATTTGAAAACTTTTGGTTACAAAAAGAGGAACTTCGAAAGAAAATTCCATAATGGTGGGAAGAGGGACATCCAACATATGGGACAACAATGTTTAGATTCCACAAGCAACTTCATTATGTCAAGGATCAACTAAAACAATGGAGGTGAGCTAACAAGATAGACTTCCAGGTCCAAAGAGCTCCATTGGTGGCCAGATGGGATGAGGTTCAAAAACACTTCAGGGAAGGAACAATTATAGAGCAACTCAAAGAAGAGGATGATGCATTGCATAAAGTGGTTGAGGACATTGACAACCAAGAGGAGATCTACTAGAAATAGAGAGCAAGAACCACTTGGTTATTAGAAGGTGATAAAAATACCAAAATTTTCCATCAAGATACTTGTGCTAGGAGACAGATGAACAAGATGGAAGCTCTTCAAGATGAGAATGGACACTCCTTTGATACAATCCTAGGTATGCATTTCCATTCAATGGATTATTTTTCTAAATTATTTAAGGAAAGTATGGTGCAAGATGAAGAGGCTCAAAAATAAGTTCTTGTTATCATACCCTCTATTATCTCTGAAGAAGAAAATTAGGCCCTACTTAAACCCATTGATAGAGAGGAACTGAAGAAAGTAGTCTTTGGAATGAGTACCAGAAAAACACCAGGTCCAGATGGCTTTCCAATTGAGTTTTTTCAGACCTTTTAGGACAACTTGGAGGAGGATGTAATGGTTGTTATAGAGGAGTCCAGAGGTAGTAAAATAATGCTTAAAGCATTAAATCATACTTTCATTACCTTAATTCCAAAAGGGGAGGAGGGGGTGCATATTTTAGATTATAGACCTATTGCCTTATGCAATGTCATATATAAAATAATCACAAAGGTAATGGTTGAGTGGCTAAAACCTCTTCTACATAGCATTATCTCCTCGGAGCAAGGGGGTTTTATAGAGGGCAGGTAGATCTTGGATGGTGTGGTTCTAGCTCAAGAGGCAATCCATTCAATGCAAAAATTTGGTAATAGGGGAATGTTCATAAAATTGGATATGTCAAAGGCTTATGATAGGGTGGAGTGGAGCTTCTTGTCAAAGATGATGGCAGCCTTTGGTTTCTCTCAAGATTGGATAGAATGGGTCATGAGTTGTGTTTCTACTCTGACATACTCAGTGTTAATCAAGGGCCTTCCCTCACAACCGTTTGGAGCTACTCGAGGCCTTCATCAAGGAGATCCTTGTTCCCCTTATATTTTTCTCATATTGGATGAAGGTTTGGGTAGACTCATCTTGAGGAGAAGACAACAAGGTTTGCTAATAGGTATCAAGGTGGGTGAGGAAGTTTTGACTCACCTACAATTTGTGGATGACACAAGATTGGTGGGAGTGGCCAACTTCAGGGAAGCAAGAATGATTAGAGATACACTTAATGTCTACCTTAGGGCCACAAACCAAGTCATCAATGATAAAAAATCCAAAGTGGTATTTTTCAATCTTGATCAAAGGCTTCAGGATAGAATTTTAGAGATCTTGGGATTCATGAGGACTTCTCTCCTAGTGGTATACTTGGGGGTCCCTTTGCATTTTAAAAAATTGAAAATAGATATCTGGAGGAATATTTTGGATTGTATCAAGGAAAGAATTAATCATTGGTCTCACAAATGGTTAAGCTATGGGGGTAGATTAACCTTTTTGTAGTCAATCATTCAGGCCATGCCAATTTATAAATTTTCTATCCTTGTTGCCCCACATACCATATGGAAAGAGTTGGACAAGATGGCTAGAAAATTTTTATGGGGAGGAGTAAAAGGAGAGAGGAAATGGGCCTTAGTAGGTTGGGAGAAAGTAAGCCAACCCAAGGTAAAAGGAGGTTTGGGACTGAGGAGATCAAAGTTAAATAATAAAGCTTTGGCTGGAAAGCTTTACTAGAGGTGGATTTCCCAACCAACTTCTTTATTCAATAGAGTTTTAACTAGTAAATATTTGGGATAGGTGAACCCAAATGAGGTGGGTCATTTCCCTTTGGATGGTAATGGGTCCTTAGTGTGGCAGGCTCTAAAGTTAGGATCTCAGGTAGTGAAAGATGGATTATTTTGGAAAGTGGGGAGAGGGGAGAAGGCATGATTTTGGATAGATTCATGGGATCAATACCCACCTATCATTGTTGAATTCCTAGAACTACAACCAATAAAAACAACCATGGAAACTAGGGGTTGGATCCAAATTGAAAGTTATTTCAACACTAGTCAGTTGGGGGATTATAAGTTTAAGCAGTTTAAGAAGTTGGATGAGTGGCCAATTTCAATCCCTCCGAAATTGACACCCATCATGACTAAAATCTTGGTAGAAATATTTCTCACAGGTAGAGATGAGGAGGATGAATTAGCTTGGGGCTATGGGAGCCTTGGAGTCTACACAGTGAAGGATGGATATGATAAGATCCTTCTAGAGCCTCCTCCTCATGCATATCAAGTTGAGGATTGGAGAAATATTTGGCAGTCCAAGGGTTGGTCGAAAGTAAACTTTTTTGCCTAGTAGTTCATGCATAATGGAATTCTTACTTTTGATAATCTCAGATGTAGGGGAATCATTGGTCCATATCAATGTGTTTTATGCTACAAGAGTGAGGAAACATCTGACCACTTGATGTTTGAGTGCCCATTCACATGCCAGATCTAGGAGAGATGGTTTTTATCTTATAAAATTTGAGCTAATGGTGATTTGAATCGGATTAATATTTGGGAAATATGGAAGAGGGGTAGATTTAAATCTAAAGCTCTTTGTATCGGTTGGGAGCTTGGATTAAACTTCATTTGGTGGTAAGTGTGGTTGGAGAGAAATGGAAAAATTTTTAGAGAAACCTTTTCATCCTTAGATGGAGTTTGGCAGGTCATTTGGAGCAAAGTCACAGAAACTATGGTAGTGTATGCTAAAGAGGAAACTCAGGTTGATATAGGGACAATGGAGAAGGAAGTTGAAGTGCAAGAGGGGTAGGACAAAGCTAGTTGGAAACCACCCCCAAAAGGTTGGATTAAAATTAATACTGATGGAGCTGCAAAAGGCAATCCGGGTAGAGCTGGAATTGGAGTGGTTTGTAGGAATCATGTTGGGACAATGCTCTATTGGGAACTGCAAGGCCTGGGAAGGGCCACGAACAATGAAGTAGAAGCCTTAGCTATCAAATATGCTTCTATTTGGGCAGTAAGACAAGGTTACAGGAGGATAATCCTAGAATCAGATTCTCAAATATTGGTAGGAGCTCTGGATTGCATGAGGAACTTTGCTTTGAAGACATGGAGGTTGAGGATTCTTGTCACCCAAATTAAGGAATTGTGGAGGGAATTAGATGATGTGATTCTAGTTTATGTGAGTAGAGATCTAAATAAAGTGGTAGACTTCCTAGCTAAGATGGGTACTGAGAAGGAGGTAGGGGTTCAGTGGCATAGTGACATGGCTATTGAGGATGAGATGATTAGGTAGGTTGGTGAGCAAATCCAGTGTTTAGCTAATTTGGACAACCATTGTAGAAATATGGTTTAGGAGATTTGGCTCCAATGTAGATCTTCTTTTACAGTTGTAAATAGGTGGACAACCATTGTAGAAATATGGTTTAGGAGATTTGGCTCCAATGCAAATCTTCTTTTACTATTGTAAACATGTGTTCTCTTTGGCTAAGGCTGGGAGAAGTCTCATCCCAACTTGTAAATGATCTTGTTTTAATATAAGTTTTTCAAATTATTTTTCAAAAAAATAAGTAACAATAAATAAACCTTGAGGCTTATATTTTTAATAGTACATCATTGCTAATTTCAATAGAAGATAAAAATAGAAAATATTCTTTACAATGCAAAACTAAGGTTGAGTATGTAACAATGTGCATATCTTAAGGCTTGTGTTAGGCCACACATCAATATGAGTTTTCAGTGGTAAACAAAACCAAAGTTCAGTAATGCATACCATTTTTATCAAATTCTCCATAGGAGGTTCTTTTGTGCTTCGCTTGTCGTCCGTAGGAAGTTCAGATGAAGCTGTTTGATCCTGGTTAACAATTCTCTGAGCAGCTGCAGGCAAAAAACTGTTTAATCGAGGTGATACAGAAATTCCAGGTGTAGCAATAGCTAAAGATGAACATTATTTAGAGTTTTATCTATCTACTGAATTCCTTGACTCCTTCCAGGATTTGATATTGAAAAAGTTTTTGAAGATTGTTTCTTAGCATATTTCATATTTTTTCTAAAAGTAAGAAGAAGAGGGCAGTTTAAAACCACCCTCTTATACCTAAGAGGGCAGTTTAAATCCACCCTCTTAGGTCATCGTTCTCTTAGACCTAAGAGGGTGATTTTAAATCACCCTCTTAGGTATAATAGGGTGATTTTAAATCACCCTCTTAGGTCTAATAGGGTGGTTTGGGTGGTCTAAAACCACCCTCTTAGACCTAAGAGGGAATTTTTAAACCACCCTCTTAGGTCTAAGAGGGCGATTTTAAACAACCCTCTTAGGTCTAAGAGGGTGGTTTAAAACTGCCATGTTAGACCTAAGAGGGTGTGTTAGACCTAAGAGGGTGGTTTTAAACCACCCTCTTAGGTCTAATAGGGTAGTTTTAAACCACCCTCTTAGACCTAAGAGGGCTATTTAAAACTGCCCTCTTAGGTATGACCTAAGAGAGTGGTTTAAAACTTCCCTCTTAGACCCCTAAGAGGGTTATTTTTAACCACCATCGTATGACTTAGATTTTTTATTATGCCCTCATAGACAACGACTGAATAACCACCCTTAAAGACCCTTTTTGGTGTAGTGGTTATTCTATTTTATAATATGAATTATTGTATGATGGTTTTGAAAGAGAAACTATATAATTATTCTTGAGACTTTTGTGAGTTAAGGGATCATTATAAAGAGAAGTATGGGATTATCTTTTATAAGATGGATTTTTGTATGATGGTTTTGAAAGAGAAACTATATAATGATTCCTAAGACTTTTGTGAGTTAAGGGATCATTATAAAGAGAAGTATGGGATTCTCTTTTATAAGATGGATTTTTGTATGATGAAAGAGAAACTATATAATGATTCTTGAGACCAAGAGTTAAGGGATCATTATAAAGAGAAGTATGGGATTCTATTTTATAAGATGAATTTTTGTATGATGTTTTTGAAAGAGAAAATATATAATTATTCTTGAGACTTTTGTGAGTTAAGGGATCATTAAAAAGAGAAGTATGATATTCTCTTCATGTTTGCTTGTTTTCATTATGTTTTTATGCATGGTTGTTTGCATAAATAGAAAATGACATGTCTTAAGTTGCATTGCATTTAGAGTTGTCTTGATCCCTAAGTATTTCTCATGAGCCATGGGTGGATTCCCTATCATAAATAAGCTTGCAAATTTATGGATGGCTTGAATATCCTTGGCAGATGGCTTCATAGTACTTTGAATGTATAGATATTGTGGAAAAACAAGGCTATGTAAAATAATGTTTCATTCAATGAGTTGCTTTAATGATATCTTGAATTTTGTACATTAAAGTGATTTTAGCAATCTTTTATTTGGATAGTTAGTATTGAGTTCTATCAATTGAAGGAATGCATATTTATGTTAAATACTTGGTTTATTATGTTATAGCATTTATGTTATAGGAGTGTGTCTTTTGAAGCTTATGTCAAGCATTTGAGTTAAGCAAAATGTGGCTTTATTTAAGAGGTATCCTTGTTTATCTATTATAGCATTTTGGATTAAATGGATTATGACTTGATTTAAAGTGCTTTTGATATGATGTGATGTATGTTGCTTTACTTTAGAATTATGTTTTAAAGTGCAAGAATTATTTAAGATAAGATTGTCTTGGGGTGGTTAGAATATCTTGTGGACCTGAGTCAAATAAATTAAAGACCAATCCTGGGAGGAGTTGCATGAATGCAATACCTAGGTATCCATGAGCCTAGAAGGAGTTACAAGAATGCAATAGCTAGGGACTCAACCTAGAAGGAGTTGTGTGAATACAATAGCTAGGTTTCTTGTGAATTCATTGCACCTTGAATGAGAAGGCTTAGGTGTACTCCAACTAAAAGTTGTGGAACCATTCACAAGATAGTAGTGGTGATTCATTGAATGCATAAGGATCAAGTGATCATGTTCATTGCTAGTGAATTTATAATGACCTTAGTTAGCTCATGGAGGTGTGGTAACTAAGCACCAAGGATCTACACCTAATTAACCTACCTAGATGGATATAGAGTAAGGTTAGGGAATATGTGTCCCCATTTAAGTGTTATGGGCCTTAAAGGATAATCCCTATGTCATGGTCACATTGTCCTATGTCGATGAGGGTATGGTAAAGGTGGGAGGACCACTTTTGGTATCCTTCTAAACATATAGGTTTAGTAAGGTGAACCCCAAAAATCATGGGAGTTGACCACTCCTATCCATTGATTGTCATCTACAGTGATTTGGAACTCAAATGTGATGAAGCCTTATATATTGGAAATATAAAAGAAGGGTTTCTTCTTGTGAACCTTTGCTTGTAATCAATATTTAAAAAAAATTAGGTTGGTAGTTTTGGGTTGGTTTAATTTGAATAATTTATTAAAGAAATATGAAAGAGCATCAGGGAAAAAATTTAAGAGGACAAAAGCCAAAAGTTACTTCCTAAAAACCCTAGCTAAAATCAAAGTAGGAATATTCATGTTACTTCAAATGAAAGATGCAACTTTACCAACAAATTATCTAGGGATGTATTATTTGAGGGGAGAATGAGGATAGAATTATGGAATTCAATTATAAGTAAATTTTGGAATAAACTATCGACATGAAAATGTAGATGGTTAACATTTTTTCAATTGGTTATATGGGATTGAAATAAGCCCCACCTGTATTACATTATCACCACATAGTGGTATTACAACAAAGCTTGGATATTATCCATATATCGCTTGGAAATATTTAAACCTTGGTCTCCTATTTAAATTTTGAGGAATCTAACTAGTTGAAATAATGTCACTTGATATATAGATGGTTATAATTAACATGAAGAGTGCAACTAATTAAATTAGTCTTACAAGCCATTCCAACATATTATATGTCCTTGTATACTATGCCAAAATTGATAAAAAAAATTAATCTATATTATGCAATCATTTTTGTGGTAAGGATTATATGATAAAATGAATTTTCCTTTAGTGAAATGGAGCAAGGTGTGTGATGATAAAACTAGGGGAGGTCTCGATTTAAGAGATCTTACAGATGTAAAGTAAGCTCTAAAGAGAAAAGTAATTTGGAGATTTTACAAAGAGAATCAAAGACAATGGGAAACAATTCTTCTAAGTAAGTTGAGCCCAATTACCCAATCTTAATATTTACCACATTATCTCTATCAAATGGTTATGCACTATGGAACAATTTAAAAAAGCCAATTTATCTAGTTATTAAAGGTTTAATATGGGTGGTGTGAATTGGAGAACATATTTGTATTTGGATGGATACTTGGTGTGATAAAAAAACACTCAGTATAGATCCAAATTTGAAACCATGGATGAGATTACTTCAAGATAAATATGGTGATAGGGTTTCAAAAATTTTGTACAAGGATCAAGAATATACAAATGGAAAGAATATTTTTTTACAAGTATACAAGACATTGATTCTAGGAGTTAGTTGAGTAGAAAAATAACAACAATAATTATTTTGAGGGGAGCCAAGGATAAGTTGATTTGGGAGTTGAATAGCTCAGGATAATACACAACAAGAAGTGGATATAATGTAAAGCACCAACAAAATAGAAATATTGCAAGAATATGGTGAGATATTTGGGATAGTTTAAGCATTCCTAAAGTCAAAATATTTGTTTGGCCAGTAGTTCATAGAAGAATTTTATCTTGGGATAACCTTATGAAAATATATTTTCATGGCCCCTCACAATGTGTTCTTTGTAAAAAGGAGGAGAGTATAGACCATCTCCTAGGACACTGCTCAATAGTCTACAAACTATGGTAATGGATTCTTAATATGTTTGGTAAATGCATGGTGATGAATGATAAAATTAAAGAATGGTTAAAGCAATGGCAGAGCACTTTTAAAAGTGAGGCTTTACAAACAATCTAGGATATATCAAAATATACAATACTTTGGACTATATGGCTAGAAAGGAATAGAAGAATATTTAAAGGAAAGAAAATAAATTTAAAGGTAATGAAAAGGAAGATTTGTTTAGCCATAGAGGAGTCTAAACCAACCCTATCAACTTACCCAATCCCTAATATGGAAGCAGATAGCCTTGATAGATGGAGTCAAGTCATCAAATGGAACTATGATGTTGGATGCAATAGAAACAAAAATAAGGCAAATAATATAAAGTGGAAACCACTAGATGTGAAATTGGTCAAATTGAATTTTTATGGAGCCTCTAAAGAAAATCCAGGACTAGTTAGAGGAGGAATAATTAGAAATAATAGAGGAGAGTTTCTTTTACATTACTCTTTCAATAGTGGATTTAATAAAAATAATAAAGTTGAAGCTTGGGTAGCTTTGGAAGGGTTAAAAATATGCAAATAAATGAAATGGAATAGAGTATGGATGGAAGGTGATTCACTCATAGTAATAAATACAATTTTAAGGAAAGTAAAGGCTCCATGGAACATACAAGAGATAATTGTGGAAATTCAAGACCTTGCTACAAAGTTTGAAGAAATCATATTTATACATATGTTAAAGGAAGGAAACAAATATGTAAATAGGCTAGCCAATAGAGGGGTTTTAACTGGAGATAATGAAGTTAAATTCTTTTCTCCATGGTTAGAGGAAGAAGTAAGTTTAGCTGAAGCTAACAAGAAAATATTGATTGCTTGATTCAAATAATGATTAATATTTATTTTAATATTTTCCAGTGGTAATACTTGCTTTATTTTATAACATTAACTTGCTTTCATATAAACTATCTATTATAATTTTTGTGGTTGACCTTGTGCTTTAGGAAGGAAACTAGCAATCAAGATCTGGTAAAGCAAACTATGATACCGTGATGTTTTAAAAATATTACTCTACTAAGATGCAATGCATAGATAGTAGAGGTGAAGTTTTGGTATTGTGAATGCTACTATAGGAAAATATCAATAAGGATGTTAAATTTTGGAATATTTGTATTCACACAAAAAATTGAAAACTATCCAAAAAATGAAAATAAAGAATTCAAACATTTTATGTAAAATGATATAGGTTTCTAGCTATAGCAACTCAATTAATAAGAGAATTGAATCTGTTTGTGAGCTATCAAGATCTAAAGAAGAGAGTTGTGATTTGTCATGGGTGGATGACCCAAGTACAACCCCTTGTTCTCCAACAAAAAAATGTATGGGCTTTAAAAGTGTATTTATCATTTAAAACATGTTGGCAAACAAGGGTTTACAAATTTTAATTCTTGATTATAAGTCTCATTATTTAATTATTTTTTAATTACAAGAATCAAATTAATTAATACATCAACTTTAGAGGTTAGGAACAAGGTTTAAATCTTGTCAAGCCATTGCTAAAATATTACTATAATAACAAGCTAGCATGATCATCATAGATGGGAATCATCTTAATTTCATATAATCAATTAAAAATATTAAAATGTCAAATCACTCAAATAGGTCAAAGATAAACCTAAAAAAAATAGATTTATATTCATCGTAAAAACAAAATCAAAATAATTAATTATTAAAAAGCACAAAATATTAAATTTAATTCAATGTATATGTGAACAATGTATAAAATTATAATTTTTTAATTAACATAAGTTTACACCATCAAGTGGCACTAGCTCAACTAGTTAGATTACTCAATGTTTAAGGAGACCCAAGTTTGAATCTTGCCAAACGATACCTAGATAATATCCAAGCTTTGTTATGATACCACTATGTAGTGATAATGTAATACAGGTGGGGCCTGTTTCAATCCCATATAACTAATTGAAAAACATATAAGTTTGCATGGTTATTAAATGGTATTAGCTCAATGTGTTATATTCCTAAAATTTCAAGTAGGAGACTGAGGTCTCCTAAGGTTCGAAACTTGTCAAATTATACATGTATAAGTTGAGACACTAAATTGTTATGTCTTTGGGTTCTTATCAAAGAAATCCAAGTTCAAACCACAAGGTCGGTGTAAGTGATCCATTATGGATAATTCGAGACACTAAATTGGTATGTCTTTGGGTTCTTATCAAAGAAACCCATGTTAAAACCACCAAATTGATGTAAGTGATCTGTTATGTTTCTATTTTTTAATTATGATGTAAGAAACCCATGTTAAAACCACAAAATCAATGTAAGTGATCCGTTATGTTTCCATTTTGTAATTATGATGTAATACAAGTGGGGTCATCTTAATCCCTTATAACCTATTAAAAATACGAATTTACATGGTTAAAAATATGGAGGTCAGCTTCAATTTCATATAAGAACTATTCAATTATTTAGGTTGTTTGTCCAAGCAATAATTTTTTTTTATCAAGGGGAGTCTATTTTAATCCCTTATAATTGATTAAAAACCATGAGTTTACATGGTTAAATATATGGAGGTGTTGAGTGGTACTTTCACCCAATTGTGAAAGTACACTCTCCTTTAGGATTTGGGTTACAAATCCCCTCTTGCAAAGAAGTTAAACATACAACTTCTCCAAGGTCTCCACTGTATTAGCATTTGCATATGTGTATTAGTGATCTCAAATAAAGATATTCAATTTAAATGCTTGGAACACCTTAGTGATTGTAAGTAACTGTAAACAAGGGGCAATGTTGGTTTATTTCAACATGAAAATTTAGTGATTGTTCATTGTTTTTTTTTGGATTTTGAAAATTTTAAATGTTTATTTTAATGCTTGAGAATTTAAAATAAGTTAAAATTTTTGGAAAAAATAAAATGCAAAAAATGAAAATGAAATGCAGAAAACTAAAAATAAAACGCATTCAGTATGATGCTATCCTATTTCGACAAAACCGAAGATGTGAGGTCTCCATGCATGCAACCTAACCTATTGGAATTGCAAAACAAGCACAATCCCCATAGACTAAGTGCTAGTTCCTAGGGTACGAAATAAAATTCAGATTTCAAATATTCGCCTAATGTAACCCAAAAAAAATGGCATTAACATTATCTATAAATTTGAAATCTGAAAAAATGAAAGAATAAACATTAAATCCATAGCATGCAAAGAAAATCTCCTTCTTTCTTGCCCACAAGATGCAAATTTTTGAAAACTTCTGCATTAAAAATATGTCACTTTATAATAGCAGAATTTTTGGTTTTTCCAAACCAGTCTGTGGAAGAAAAACAACTCAAATAGGTCCAGAATGGCCTTCTCGCCTTCAACTCTGCAACTCTACTTGTAGCGGTTTCCATCCCTATCTGGCCTCTTTGAATGGTGAAGAACACAAGCTTAT